>JAHUTJ010049770.1:0-30795 GCA_036250325.1 Characodon lateralis
TCCACATGTGTTAATTCATAGTTTTGATGCCTTCAGTGTGAAGCTACAATATTCATAGTCATGAAAATAAAGAAAACTCTTTGAATGAGAAGGTGTGTCCAAACTTTTGGTCTGTACTGTATACATACATACATACATACATACATACATACATACATACATACATACATACACTCCCAACTCCGTCGATTTGACGGCGAGTATTCTGGATGCGAGGCGGTGATGACGTCATCGCATTACATTGGTCAGAATGCTAAACGTTTTCTTGCATGCAATAAAATTATGGTTTTGACAAGCATTAATAATAGTATTTGATCAAAACCTATTAAGTTTTATTATTATTTATAAATAGTACTGAAAAATAATACAGAGTAGTGGATAAATAAATAAAAAAAAAGCTTTACTAATTTGACCAAAAGCTGGACAGCTCCATGTTATGCCCCCCTTTCACTTTGCGGACATAAACTAGAGCTAAAAATGCCTTCAGCTCATCCACACTCATGTCCGAGGAGGAATCATCTCCTAAAACTCTGCGGGCCTCAGCCACCCTGTAGCCCTGAACGTGGATGAGCATTTTGGCGTCCACCAAGCAGAGGAACGCGGTCTGGGCATCTTGGATCTGGCGCTCTGTCAACGCGTTCTGGCTCTGACGCCTCCCTCTACTTTCTTCCTCCCCTACCACTGTCCACACAGTGCCATCCTTTCCTATCTCCTCCTCCTTCCCAGGTGTGCGCTCGTCTTGCGATGAAAACACTGTAAAGAGCAGAATAGAGTGTTGTTACTGGGCTACTATATCTATGACCTAACTTATTGTTTATTTCTTTGTCCATTATCAGTACCTTGTTTTTTAGTTTCTCTCCTGCCAGTGAGCTGGTTTGCTGGGTATATAGCTGGGCACTGGGCACCTGGCTCGTCTCCCTATCTCTGAACCTGAGCTGATTGTGGCACTGTTGCTGTAGTTTATATATTATTAGCTTACTAATCTGTAAACTATAGCCTAAAATTATAAAATCGTTACATAGGCTAGGCTTTTACTTCCTTGAAATGATGTGCCACAACCTCCTGCTAACAGGACGACTTGTGTTTTTTTAGCTGGGGGAGGCTCACTCTCTGACCCGCTGTCACTGGAACTGAATGCTGACCAAGAGCCGTCAGAATCCCTCTCGACCCCAGAATCACAATCATGTAATTTTTGAAGCATTTCCAATGCCNGGGAAAAAAATATCAATGTAAATAATAGGGCCGTCAAAATAGCGGCTGTGGTAGTTAGAGGTAGAAATACTTAGATCTTTTATTTACTTTGTTATTTTTTTTAAATTGAGACAAAGGAATACACAAGACACAGGTTTAGAAAGAGTCAGGATGCAAGGAAGATAACAGTTTTAATAAACTAGATTTATGGCATGTCAAACTTTCAAAACCGTCAAATTGACGCCCCTGGGAGTTCTAGTGTTAATTGATACTCTCATCTGTCAAGTCAGGTCAAGTTTATTTATGTAGCGCTTTTCAGCAACAAGGCACTCAAGGCGCTGTACATAAGGAAAAACATTACAATGATACAGAAAATCAAACAACGAGGTAATTAAGAAAAAAAAAGAGAATAGAATGATGGATAAGAAAATGAAAGGAAAATTGGACTGAAAACGTAACTAATAATGTTTAGATAACACATTCAAAGGCCACTCTATACAAATAAGTTTTTAATCTTAATTTAAATCCATTTAGGGTTTGGACGCTTTTACGGTTTTCGGGGAGTTTATTCCAGATTAGTGGAGCATAAGAACTAAAAGCTGCTTCTCCATGTTTAGTTCTGGTTCTGGGTATGCAGAGTAGATTTGAGCCAGAAGACCTGAGAGGTCTGGGTGGTTGATACACTGACAACAAGTCTGTAATGTATTTTGGTGCTAAGCCATTCAGTGTGGCCCCCTCGAGATGTCTCTCTCTATCAGCAAAGTCAAACACAAACTAATTCAAATGTATCAATATTTTTACTGTAGTCTGTCTGTATAAGGCAGAAATTAGAATCAAAAACTTTCATGTATGAAACAATGGTAAACCATTGTCTGATACATAACTTTTCATCTACAGTTTCCGTATTTTCTTTTGAACAAAGAAGTTATTGTTCTTTGCATTGTGGTCAAGTTTTGATCTCAATTAAAAATTTGACAGTTCGGTTGTTTTTGCGGTTTTTATTCAAAAGTCTTTAGATGGTAAGTCATTTATAGTTCGTCCTGTCCTAATGCAAGCAACGGTTTTTTATGTGTGTGCACCACCGGTGTAAAATCTCCCAGTTCATTAAATCGAACACACCGATCTCTTTGGCAACCACTTTTTTTTGGAGCATGCGCTCTAGTGTAGTGTATGGGAAATCTCTGGTCATAAACGATGTTTTCGAGCTGTACTGTGTTGTTGCAATTCAGCAAAATAACATGAAACACAACTAGTTACTCTGAGATGGACTGGCGACCTGTCCAGGGTGTACTCCGCCTCTCGCCCATAGACTGCTGGAGATAGGCACCGGCTTCCCCGTGACCCACTATGGAACAAGCGGTAGAAAATGACTGACTGACTGACTGACAACTAGTTACTCTCCCTTTGCTTTTAACTGGGGTATTTTGCAGGGACCAGACAGACATTAAACGTAGCAGTGCATGTTTTAAAGGCTGGCCATTCACAAAAGCCTCGAGCTCCGAGGGGAGAGAAGCCAAGCAAGAGCATTGAGGCTCCAGCATAGCACAAACAGTTCAGAAAAAATTTGGAATGAGGGGAAAAAAAGCAATTTTTATAAACATATTAAGTGGTGTTTTAGACTGCCTATTGGTAGTGGATCTGATCTTTGTGTGCTTGTGAATTTTTGCAGCCGTAACTGGTTCTGGATGACGGCGTCATAGCAGACAGCTGTTCTTTCCTTTTCCAGGTACTGTGTACCGGTGCAGAATCTTTTAGTGGTACGCAGTACTGGACCGTACCGGCTCACTTTCAACCCTGGTTTTATCAAGTCCAAAGTGCAGCTTTTAACCAGGAACCTTTGGTGCACTGCATAGCTACCTATGCTGCCAAGTGAAATGGAGATGCTGATTTAATTTTTCAGCAAGACTTGACAACTAACTACACTGCCAAAGCTAGCAAAAGCTGGTTCAATGACGCTGGTATTACTCTGCTTGATTGGCTAGTAAACCGGCCTGACCTAAACCCTTTTTTGACTTGGACGCTTTTTTTTTTTAACCGTGTCCTGTCTCAGAATTGTTGTCTGAGTGCTAAGAAGAAGCCCAACAGATTTGCTTTCACTAGTGGAGCATTGATATTGCTGGATATTTATAAAAGAAACTTTATTAGAAGCTGCTTTGGGATTATTTCAATTGTTACGAACACAAAGACATAAATGAAAAGGAAAAAATAAGAAGCACAAAAGAGAGATAGGTGGGGCAAAAAGGAAAAAGGGATAGGAGAAAAGAATAGAGGAGAGAAAGAATGATGAAGGAATTACAAGATAACACCCTGCTTGCTTCTACACCTGCAGAAACATACAAAATAACAGCTTTTTTACTGAAAAGTGCACGGTATTTATGAATACAAGATGTAATTAGTGGTAAATGCGGCTCAATATAGAACATTTGTGTATCTGTATCACATTTGTGTACACCTAAATCTAAACACCTGTGGGTCTGAGTGTGAGCGCGCTTGTGTATGCAAAGTTTTTTCATAAAAAATATGCAATAGCGAGTTTGAGGAGCTGCCACCCTAGTTCTGGGTCAGATGCGGAGGAGATCCAAGACATAGACATCTAAAGGCCTCCCAGAGCACAGAAATCCAAGGTGAACCATGCCCGGGACTACCATAACCCCCCCAGAGAACAACAGGGGAGAGTCCCAGGGGAACCACCCTGCAGCAGAAGACCAAGAGAGCTGCAGCAACGAGCCCACAGGGCACGCCGGCAGCCATCTACACCAGAGCAGATCCAGCCATGGACCCAAAGATCCGAGACCCCGGGACATATTCCCCAAGCAGAGGCCTGACAGAGCCCAGGGGTCCAGGTCCCAGCAAGCAGCCACTGGACGTGAGCCAGCACACACCAAAGCACCCAGCCCCGGATACCGAGAACCACAAGTACACCAGCGGCAGAGACACCAACCACCGGCAGGTACTGTGGCAGGGAAGAAATAGGCCTCACATTTGATGGGGGGCATAAACTGATCCATAAGAGGGAACAGTCCAAGACCTTACCTGACACAAAAAGCAGGCACACACAGTCACAATTTCACATTCCCACCCTCATGTGTTCACATAAAAACACACATCCACGCACCTAACGTAAAGATAAGCGACAATGGACACCGTACACTCACTCACACTGTCCATAGATACTCTATACACCCAGGTCCATGTGCCAATACCCCATAGGGGCTACTGGACCCAAGAGGTGGTCCCCTTCCCTCCGGGGTCAGAGACAAGCAGACCGTCCAGCACCAGCCCAGACTAGTGCAGGCACCGCCCAAACCCGAGCAATCCCAGCCTAGACCCTGACCCCCCGACCCTGTCCCCAACCACCCCCATCCCTTGCCAGCGGCAAGCACCCGGGGCCGGCGTCCCCCACCACGCCCCCCGCAACCACACAAACACACCACATCACTGCCACTGCAACGATAGCCCAAGGAGAAACTTTATCCTGAACCCGAACCTTTTTCAAAAGGAAGATAAGAGACATCAGATCCAGCAATGCAGATGAGCTGAAAGCTGCCATGAAAGCAACCTGGGCTTCCTCAACAACTCAGCCAAGCAACAGGCTGTTGGCCTCCAAACAAAAGATGCCCTAACCAGGTACTGTGTGTACATACTGGACAACAGACATTTCTGTTTATACTAGTCTTATATATATATATATATATTTTTTTTTTTTTAATGTTTGTTATTTAAAAAAACACATTTAATATTTGTATCCTTTATTATTGCTTTTAAAAGACAGCTTAAATGATATATATTCTTACATATCATACATGGCTTTTAATTGTTCTGGCATTTTTAGCAAATGCCAATTTTGATTCTGGTCTTATCCTTTTCATCTCTTATTCGGCTTTTATGGTTGTCATCCCTTTTAATTGTTTTCTTTCAAACGTTTTTGTTAGTTTTTGGGGTGTAATTGTAAATAGATTTGTTTTGACACTCCTGACTAAGAAAAGCTTAAAAAGAATTAAAGAAAGGAGCACACCTGCTCATCCGACTGTTCATCAAGCTAGACTCCTCTGAGGATAAACAGTAACAGTCCTAATTTCTCCAACCTTCTGATTATATCATTTTTCTCTTCTTCTATCCCTGACTGTCACCTTGAATCTGTAGACGAGGTTGGTTCCGGGGACAGGGGATCGGGGTGCATGATGCAGCAGGGTAATGAATCGGACCTGCAGGGTCATGGCATCACTGACACTTCTTCTTTGCACGCAGTAATGAGCCGGGGTGAGTGGAGAGACCCTGAGCAAAAGCAGGTAAAAACAACATTACGCTACAGTTCTGCCACTCCCTGGCAAACCTCATTAACCGGGCCTCGACCCAGCTACAGATAGGCCTTTGGAATGTACACATGCGCAACTGAAGGCGAGGAGGACTTAGCCCACTTTAAATACTTTACCACAGTGTCCTCCACCAAGGTTGCATGCTTTACTTATTTAATGGTGACATGAGCAAGAAGAGTTGGGCTTACTGTCAAACACCTACCTGAATCCTAACCATGAGAAAGAATGGATGAGATCAATTCAATATGCTTTTCTTCTCATAAAAATATAAACATAAATTGTTTTTTGAGCACATCTTGAGTGCCTAAAGGTGATATTTTTCTGAAAATGTTTCTGCTTCTATGCAGTCTTATATGTGAATCATATGGGAGATGATCTTCCCTAATGAGAGATCTGAGCTTAAGTGAAAGCAGTAAAAACAGTATTAAATGAAGGTAGCCAACAAGCATATATTTTATTCTGTGTTACATTTTTTATTATGATTAGTGTTTGTATAAATTCTCACCACAGTTTCTAATCAAATAAACAAAAAAGATTTGATGATTTAAAAATTTTGTTTTAAAGAATTCAGTAAATCAAACAACATTTCTGACTTGTTTAATCCAGTCCAAGAGGAGCAGCTGAAATGTCCAGCCCAGCTCAGTGCAGTTAATGCTAGAGATGTCTGTATCAGTATTTTTATCCCCAATACAAATTGTTTAAGATTGAATATTAGTCAGTACTGAGTGCCGTCCACAGTTAAAAATTAGATATTTCCATACACTGTAAAACATTTTTTAAAAGTCCAATTTTTTATTATTGTCTATAAACTATTCCTGTTTGAGGTTAGTTAGTATTCCTAAAATATGTTTTTATGTTAAATTTGAGTTAATTGGAGGCACAGCTGTGGATTTATATTAACTGCTACCTTATGTGACATCATAGGAAAAATAAAATATATATATTAAAATAGGCTTAGCCGTTTTCCATGTAAAAAATGAAACTGTGTGCTTTAAAATGTAGTTTAATGGTCTGATTAACTTTTGAAATATGTTGATATAGTTCTGAATAAAGACCAATTACCTAATACCTTAACTTTACCTAAGTAAAGTTAAGGAACACTTGTAGAATTTAGTTTGAAATGTTATTCACTCATAAAAAAGTGGTTTGGTGTTGATTTCTTGTTTCCTGTTTTGGTTTCCTCTTCTTTCACTGAAGAGACTCAAACACACTGACATAATGGGATGGATCACAGTTAGAGCCAGACATGTGACTCTGTGACAATAATAACAGTAAGTTAGTGTTTGTGTCACCAGTCCAGCTAACATGTCCTTAAGCGTAACTTCAACTGCAGAAACCTTTCAGGTGAGAAGTAAAAATTCCTACAAGGATGAAAAGAGGAATTTTGAATTCCTTCTGCTGGAGCTTTCAGGGTTACCATTACCTGAATAGCTGCAAACCACGGCAATACATATCCTCCCATACGTATCATTACCCTAAATGCCTTTTTGTGGTGAAACAAAATGATGGTATTCCAGCCAGCTTTAGTATGAGAAGTGACACTATGAACACAGGCGAACACATTCCTTATGCATTTCTTCCCAGCAAACTCCACATTTCTTTACCAACGGAGTTAAATTATGCAGCACAAACTATCTGGAAATTACGCTCCGAGTGCGGTGGCGGGGTGGGTGGTGTATGGAGCTATTTTCTTCTCCATCCTGTTAAGCTGTGGAAGAGACATTCTCACTTTGACGCTGGACCACAACATTTTTATTATTTAAACTGTATTTGGTGAGAAATAAGTTTACAATATCATTTACAATATAAGTTCATTATTAGCTAACTTAATACGACAGACTACTCCATTTGAAACATTAGCTGTGTTTTAACTGTCATCTCATTAACTATAGAGTGCTTTCATGGATGTCGTTACATTCTGAATTGCCTGGTTACGCGGCCATATTAAAAGTACTCATGATGATTAGTGAAGCACTTTTGGGCAAACAAATGATATATTTTAAGATACTTTTAGGATGTCTTTGTTCTGATAAAAGCATAAGGCCGACAATACCGTGACAGTTTGGAAAAAAACCCAGAGGAGCGTTGTTGTGCAAGACTGTTTTTAACTGGGAATAAAGATCCATAGGACAGATGCAAAACATGGCAGTCCAACTAAACTTAGAGGTTAATCAAGAAGAACATTAATCAAAGAAGCACCCAAGAGGCCCATGGTAACTCTAGAAGAGCTGCAGAAATCCACATCTCAGATGACAAGATCAGGGCTATCAGTTATGCACTCTATAAATCTGGCGTTCCCAAGGATTGATGGGAGGAAAGTCCTAAGTTCCATTCATCACTTTTGCAAAGAATGTGTTCTGGTCAGATGAGACAGGACTTTATCTTTTAAGCCTTTATCCACTAAACTATGTGTGCCAGAAACCTAACAGTAAAAATCCCCCTCAACACACCTCTCAGAGTGAAACATCCTGGTGGTGTGAATGGCGGGGATGTCCAAAGAGGGACATTTTTGCAGCCCTTGGTATAATTTGAGTGGCTTGGGACCAGCAATAGTACCGATTCCGTCCTCCAGCAAATGAAGTTGAAGCAGATGGACACATTTTGTATATTTTAAAAGGATATTTTCAATGAAAGGTTTGAATTTTGATATAGTAAATATAGAAATATATAAAAATAGAAAAACATCCAGTGACTTTTTACGCAAAAATAAACTTGGGCACACCTATTCATTAAACTTGGCGAAATGCAGCAAGAGTTTTCAAAGAAAGTTCTCGTTTTTGTTGCTGGAAATTGACTGAAAACATTTTTCAGACCAACAAATAGAAAATATTAAACCAAAACTTTTAGGAAATTTCACACCTTTATTGTTGAGCAGGTAAAAAGAAAAAGAATTCATAGCAAAATTATTAAGCATTTTTTATTGCTGAAAAACAATAACCCGTGGGTACTTTGCGATTTTGGTACGTGGTGCAAAATCTTTGGACACCACTGGTATGTGCAGCTAAACATAGGACAATCCTTGAAGAAAACCTGTTACAGGCTGCAAAAGACTTCAGACTTGAACAACCTTCCAGCAGACCAACAACTATAAATATATACCCAGTGCTACAATAGAATGGTTTTGATTGAAGCACACGTTAGAATGGCCCAGTCAAAAGTCCAGAACTAAATCTAAATGAAACTCTATCATTCACAAACAATCTTCATCCAATCTAATTGAGCATGAGCTTTTTTGTATGTAAGTGTGTAAAGCTGGTAGAGATGTACCCCAAAAGACTTACAGCTGTAATTGTAAAAATTTAAAAATGGGGAAAAGTTCAAACATTCGAATATACACTGCCTTGCCAAAAAAAGTCGGCACCAAAAAAAAAAGGTCACACACTCTAATATTTTGTTGGACCGCCTTTAGCTTTGATTACGGCACGAATTCTCTGTGGCATTGTTTCGATAAGCTTCTGCAATGTCGAAAATTTATTTCCACCCAGTGTTGCATTAATTTTTCACCAAGATCTTGCATTGATGATGGTAGAGTCTGACCACTGCGCAAAGCCTTCTCCAGCACATCCCAAAGATTCTCAATGGGGTTAAGGTCTGGACTCTGTGGTGGCCAATCCATGTGTGAGAATGATGTCTCATGCTCCCTGAACCACTCTTTNATCTTGCATTGATGATGGTAGAGTCTGACCACTGCGCAAAGCCTTCTCCAGCACATCCCAAAGATTCTCAATGGGGTTAAGGTCTGGACTTTGTGGTGGCCAATCCATGTGTGAGAGTGATGTCTCATGCTCCTTGAACCACTCTTTCACAATTCGAGCCCAATGAATCCTGGCATTGTCATCTTGGAATATCAGGGATGAAAAAATCCATTGATGGAATAACCTGGTCATTCAGTATATTCAGGTAGTCAGCTGACCTCATTCTTTGAACACATACTGTTGCTGAACCCAGACCTGACCAACTGCAGCAACCCCAGATCATAGTACTGCCCCCACAGGCTTGTACAGTAGGCACAAGGCATGATGGATGCATCGCTTCACCTGCCTCTCTTCTTACCCTGATGCGCCCATCACTCTGGAACAGGGTAAATCTGGACTCATCAGACCATATGACCTTCCATTGCTCCAGAGTCCAATCTTTATACTCCCTAGCAAATTCAAGCCTTTTTTTTTCAGTTAGCCTCACTGATTAGTGGTTTTCTTAAGGCTACACAGCTGTTCAGTCCCAATCCCTTGAGTTCCCTTCACATTGTGGTGTGTGGAAATGCTCTTACGTTCACTATTAATAAACATAGCCCGGAGTTCTACTGTTGTTTTTCTTTGATTTGATTTCACCAAACGTTTAAGTGATCGCCGATCACGATCATTCAGGATTTTTTTCCGACCACATTTCTTCCTCGAAGACGGTGGGTCCTCACTATCCATCCAGCTTTTAATAATGCGTTGGACAGTTCTTAACCCAATTATGGTAGTTTCTGTAATCTCCTTAGATGTTTTTTCTGCTTGATGCATGCCAATGATTTGACCCTTCTGAAACAGACTGACAGGATGTGTCTTTCGACATGGTTGTTTAAGAGGTGAGAAGCACCTTATTGCACCAGTTGGGGTTAAATAACTTGTTGCCAGCTGAAACATAATCGCCCATGCAGTAATTATGCAATAGGAGGCTCGTACCTATTTGCTTTATTAAATCCAGGTGGCGACCTTGTTTTTTGGCCAGGCAGTGTATTTTATCCAACAGTAGTTCATCAGAATATTTTCACTCCACTCCCAAAAAACATACCTTGAGGTAACAACATAAAATGTTCACTGAAATTCTTATTTTTCATCCTGGATTTTAGTCATCCTCATAATTTTGTTCATTTCTCATGTATGACTACTAAACATTTATGAAAAGATAGTCAAAACCTTTGATGAATCTTTTTGTACAGTCTATTGAGCATGGAGATTTCAAACACAGCAATAGAGACATAAATGGAGCCTAACTGAGATGCCACATAATTTAAACCACTTTTATGTGATTGTGTATTACACACACACATTCCACAGTTTCTTCTGTTCTCTTTATCTGCACAGCCTTACCAGAACCCAGAACAAAGGCCTGCTCTGTAGATCAGAAGAATAAGGCAATTTTACATTGCTGAAAACTTGAACAATTGCAGAGGCAGAGCGATTATCTCCTAAATGTCATGTTTTCCAGAATGAATCAGAGTAGTGACTTCCCCCCATGATGGCTACTGATAATGGTGTGCAAAATCAGAGCCCCAGAGCGCATTTCTATTCTAAAGAGTCACCTATACTTTCTGAGCTCTAAGTTAAATTTATCCTTTTTCTTCATTTTAAAACGTTTTTCAAACAGAAAACAAGTTAAATTTCAGCCAGAAGTTATAATAATCGGAACCTATAGAGGAAGTGTTTTATTATGAGGAGCTGACATTTATTTTATACCTCGAGTGTGTCATATAGTGTCATAGGAAAAAAAGTATTGTCCCCCTTACTATTTTCTTCTATTTTTCCTCTTTTGGGATTCTTAAATTCTTCTGATAATTTCATTTTATCCCACAAAAAATAAACCAGCCATACAAAGATAACCTGACCCTTGGCCTTGTTTGGAAAAGATAATTGCCCCTAAACCAAATAACAGATGGTGACATTTATGATGGCAACAGCTACCATCAAACATTTTGCAAACTTAGACACATTTGAGTCCAGGTTTTGATTAACCCCCTCCAAAACCTAAAACATGTTGTTGGGGTCGTCCATTTTGGGGGGACAGGCCGGCTGGGTTGTACAGTTCTACATGCGCAGCTCAACAGACGTCGCAGCACTGACGTCACCCAGGATTGTAAAACCTGCGGAAAATAAACTTTCATTGCCATTTTCAGCGTGTCTCACGAGACAACGTAATGGAGGCGCATATCTGGGGAGACATAAGCTCGCAGGCGAACTTTTCCTCCACACAGACATTCCAGGAAGAGGTTGAAAGCTGGAATTCTGTCTATTACAAGGTCAGAAGATTCATGACCGATCGAGGACCCCGTGACAAGGTGTGTGTGTTTTTTCCGGCTGATCCTAAATCAGCCAGGAGTTAGAAGTACGACTTTCAAAGTTTTTCGATTCAAAGCAGCTGCTTCCCACCTGAGAGTTTTATGACCTTTTGTTTGGGATTTGGGGCAATCAGCTGCTAGTGGCAAGGGCCACTGTCTACCAGCTGTCTACTAGCACACCAGGAGGGCTTCTCGTTCCAAGTTAACCAGGATTGCGCATTTTGTCAATAAAACTGCTGGTTTGAGCTTCATAGGCACTCAATGCGCATATATTTTATTTTATTATTATTGTTTGGCAGTCATTTTTATCCCCTTTGTGTAGAGTAGTGCTTTGAGTTAGTTAGGTGAAGGTTTTTGNTATATTGTTACAATAAATTTAAATATATATATATATATATATATATATATATATATATATATATAAAGAAACACAAATACTTTGTGTTTATTTTGTGCAAGAGTGATTTATCTCTCAAAATAAGGTCAAAGTTCCCCCACCTTGGGTGAAGCGGTTGAACAAACAGTGACATTTACCAGTGATTTCTTGATTCTTCGGGTAGTTTCACTCACCACAAAGCCACAGCATATGCCTGCTGTGAACAAAGGTCTTCCCTTTTTTTTGGCCATTTTATGACAAGAGTACTGACATGGACATCATATTCTCACTAAGATGTTTCTGAACAATCAATGTCTGAACATATTTAACTGTATATTCATGGGGAGGTTCTGCACCTCTGGCCTCAGTTTCTACCCGATGTGGGGAATAAGAACACAGCGAGCATTGTCAGCAGTTTATCAGCCTGACAAATGCATACAATAGCCTTTAAGGACTGAAGAACTTGCAAGTTCCATTGGTCTCCTACCCCTATGTGCAATTTGGAGGTGCATTTGCAGCCCAATTCAAGTGAGAGTACAGCAACCACTTAGTACTTAGAGCTGCTAGCATGGCATGGATATTATTTGGTTGCAGCCTTGGTATAGGGACAGCTTGGCCACGCCTGCTTCCAAAATTCTGACAACCAATTTATGCCAGTGTGCATGTGTGGCTTACCCTCTTCAAGTTGGAGGGAAGTTTCTGTCTCTAGTACAGGAGTTCAAGTATCTTGGGGTCTTGTTCACGTGTGAAGGGAGAATGGAGCAGGAGATCAACAGATGGATCGGTGCGGCTTCCACAGTAATGGGAATGCTGTGCCGCTCCATTGTGGTGAAGAGAGAGCTGAGCCGAAAAGTGAAGCTCTCGATTTACCGGTCAGTCTACGTTCCTACCCTCACCTACGGCCACGAAACATTGGGTCATGACCGAAAGAACGAGATCCCAGATACAAACAGCTACAATGAGCTTCCTCCGTAGGGTGGCCGGGCACTCCCTTAGAGATAGGGTGAGGAGCTCGGCCATCCAGGAGGGGCTCAGAGTAGAGCTGCTGCTCCCCACATCGAGACCAGCCAATTGAGGTGGTTCGGACATCTATACCAGATGTCTCCTGGACGCCTCCCTCGGAAAGTTTTCCAGGCACTTCCCAACGGGAGGAGGCCCAAGGGATGGCCCAGGACATGCTGGTTGGACTATGTCTCTGTCGGCTACTCGTACTTCGAGTACGAGTACGAGGCCTCTACCTGTTATACCCAGAACCCAGATATTCTGTCACCACTATAATGAACTATCACTTCTCCCACAAAGTTTTGTCCATACTCAAAACAGACTGAGAGCTTTCACAGTCTATCATGCCTACTTGGAGTGCACTGCGCTCTTCATGTACTCCAGAACACATCCTCAAGACCCTGAGGAAAACATCCATATTCATCATATCATAGTCCAGTCTTAATCTGGTGTGGAAGAGGTCTTATAAAGTTATTGACATGATCCTGCTTGCTGTACCTTTGGACACTGGTATGTCTAGTTTTAGGGGTCTGTATACTAAATTTGTAGAACATACATAAATAAACTTAATACCTTATTTTTTTGGAAAGTTAGATGAGACCCACAAGGCTTTGTCAACAGGCATCCAACAAAAAAAATTATATGAATTATAAAAATATGTTCCTTCTTTTGTCTCTGAGTGAAAACCCATGAACTGTACATGGAGTTTGTCAGGACTGTTTTTACATGCCTCGTTTTCTTCCACTGCTAGGTCAATCACTCCATAATTCGGAAAATAGTTTTAATATACTGTTCTACCCATTTTACATGCTTGGACTCAGCAAACATGGGTCAATAACCAGAGGTACTTAAAGCTGTTGTCAGATTGCCTGTGCATGAGTGCTGTAATCTAGCTCTCTCTGCTTTCAAGTCACCTTGAAAATTTGTTATTCTGCTATATTGTGTTTAAGAAGCACTTTATTGGATTGCTAATGTTTCCAATAGAGAGTCTTTAGGATTCTCTCGGTACTTTCAGGTTTGATTCACTAGGAAGTGCTTGTCTTTCCATAAAAATGCTATGGCCTTCAAGGAACCTCCTACTAACCTCAATTTACCTGCATGTCCAACCTCCATCTTTACTCCACCTTTACTCTTTAGTAAGTGTAAACGGCACTGAAATAATCTTCTTAACCCTTGCTCAACTTTCCCCAAACTCATCCACGCTCATTGAACCACAGTACCAACCCTGAACCCATATCACCCCACAATGGCAGAATACAATGCTTCATCATTATTCAGATGTTCTCAGATTGATCACTTTCAGCGCCCTGGTCCATGGTTAGCACCCTGGTCCTGAATCTTGATTGGGGTTAGTTAGGGCAGATAATCAAAAATACCCTACATTTTGTCATTATATTGACCAGACCTATTAATCAGGTACAGCTTGCAGCTAGTATTTTTTAAGGATTCATTTTGAATCTTGTAGGGCATCTTCAAGATATTTATGTTGAACTTCATCTTTTAAGTTTTCTATTCTGACTGGTGAACCTTAGAGATAATAAATGATTTAGAAATACAAATGAAAATGTATTACCTAATCAATTGTTTAGGGTATGCAAACCTGCTAATTGCCATCTAATTGCTTCCATATCTGACGGCAACCTCTGGTGGTGCCACACCACCCTCTTGAGCTTCCACTAAGAGAAGATTTCCAGTAATTTTTCCACCACTGGGTCTGTGTGCAGCATCTTAATTATTCCCCTGGATGCATTTTCTTTTGCCTTCTCCACCCCCACAACTCCGACACCCACCTGTGGACCCCGCTCTCCTAGGGCCTTGTGAGTAATTTGCATTGATCACTCCCAGTGCTCTCATTTTCTTCTCAGCGTGCTTTACAGAAAGTGATGAGTTGCAGGGCCTTGATACTATAAGAAACCGCATGGCAGCCTGCTACTCTATCAGCATGAAGCTGTAAAAGGATTAGTCATCAAATGACTTCTTGGCCTCTTCTCGTTTTAGTGTCTCTGTTGGCCAATATTGCTCATGTTCAAGCTAAGAACATTATCCTCCAGGGTTTTGTCCCCAACCTCATTGCAGCTGGTGACAAAACACCAGGCATCTTTCACACTGCTGGATTAAATTTTGTTCCAGCTTGAAAGATTTACTTTTGTCTTTTTTTTTTTCATGAAAGCATTAATACCAAGACACACATGCACCAATATTTGATTTTAATGCATTTAAAGTTTGTGACAAGTTAGGTGCAGCGGTGGCGCTGGGATAAAACACAAAACCCATATTCAGAGCCTTCAGTTCTCAATGCAGCCCGTTGTGGGTTCAACTTCCAGCTCGGATGACCTTTGCTACATGTCTTCCCCCTCTCTCCACCCCTTTCCTGTCATCTTACTGTCAAAAAAGCCCACTAGTGCTGCAAAAAACAGGTTATTACTGCTAAATGATTATTCCTTATATTCCATTTTTTAAATATTATTTAATAATTTATTAGAAGTTACCGGCCAACTGTCTAATCTGTAACAGAAAGGTTACAGGTTATGGAAGGCATTGAACTGTGCAAGCATGTGTGGAATAGAGACCAATGGATTATTTAAAAAGGGATATTAGGCCAAATATTGTTTGGGGTGTATGTACAGATATGTCAAATATTTACATCATGGCCTATGTCTTTTTTACATTTGAACATGTGGATCAAGGACTTCCCACAATAATTTAGGACACCACTAGGTTCATCTTCACCTAAAAAGGCTAAAGTTCCACAAAGCCATATCAAATCAGGTGCATATGATGAGAACAACAGGCATCAAGGCAGGCAGAATCAGGCTTGTCCCATTTTAAACACAAAGACATTAACTTTGGGCCACTCCAAACTGCAAACTGCTCAAAATAGTTTGACATAAGTCCAATTACAGCATTTCAGAGAAATACCATTTTAATAACTGTGAAGTATGCAGCTGAAGGTGTCATGGTTCGGGAATGCTTTGCTGCAGTAGGACCTAGCCAGCTAACTGTCAAAGAAACCATCATGACCTCTATTGTGTATCATAGGGTACCTGAGAAGAAAGTGAGACCATCTGTAAAAAAAAAATTAAAGCTGATGCAGAACTGGAACCTGCAACCTGACAATGAGCCAAAACATATCAGTAACTCCACCAAGGACTGGCTAAGAATTAAGAAATGTAAAATCCTGAACCAATTCAGAACTAACTTTAAGGGTAAATATTTGTTGTTAATATCCTTTGTTTAGTGAGTAAAACAATGTTGATTCTTTTGATTCCTGTTATTTAGTCACCATTGTTTCCAAAGATAAATAAAAATTTTTCATTAACAAGGAAAATATAAATATGTGGGAAAGCTCCTCATGTTCTTAGTTGAGTGCAGTGGAGAATCTGTGATGCTCTGGGTATAACCCAGCCGTGTTAGAGTGCATGGCTCTTTTAGGTACCAGGGCAGAAAACGTATGAACAGAAATGCTTCACCTAGTGCAAAATCAACCTTCTTCCACTCTGAGTTTTGTGTGCATTCTAAAATTTAAGTCTTTTTGTTTGAGATTAGGCTGCTCCAAATAAAATTTATATTTCTTTTTAAAATTTTTGCAAACCTTAAGTAGGAGATTCACCAGAAGAATGTATGGCAGTGTGGCTCTCCTTATTCTTCATATCTTTTCTAGCCTAATAGAATTTTTGGTCAGCTATTCTTCAGCATACATTGCTTCCACTAGATTTAAAACCAGACGTTTTTTAATCTGATCCTGTGTGACTCTTATGTTTCACAAGGGCATTGTGTCCCCAAACATCAAGAGAAAAATTCCCCTTATAAATGACTTTACTATTCAGATAATTAGGTGAACTCGAGAACCTCTGCTCGCTGCCATTCAGACGGGATTGCACAGCTTGTAGTTCAAAGTTTTCACCATTTTACGTTATGTCCTTTTGGAGAAAACTGTAGACTTTTAACTTGACTAGAAAAAAGGTTTTGAACACTTCTTATTGATTACCAGGTCAAGAAAAACACAGTTTTTTCGCTTTTACAGTCTGGCTTTTAGTTTTTTTTTCTACCACTATATCTGCCCGTTTATATGTTTATAATTACAGGGTAACTGCAATACTTGATATGCCAAAATGACTAATTTATTTCACATATATGCTAAAAAATAAATGGCTGTAAATCTGGCTCTAGATTATTAAAAGTTTTTCTCTCTACTGTTTTGCTCTGCCTGTGTTTATAAAACTCCCAGAGAACACAATAAGTCCAGACTATAAGAACAATTGTAGTCCACTTGTTAAACTCTTTTCCATTGATTTCTTTTCATGCTTGTTTGTGCCAGTCCTGACGTCAGTGTGTTGAGCTTGAATCAGTTTCTCCAAAGCACTCTGAAATGTAAAGCCTTGTTTCAGCCTCCCTGCACCAAATTAGATTGCGTCCTTGTGTCAAGGGGATTTGGTCTTTTTTTTTTTTTTGGACTTTCTCTTTGCAGAAAGGTCGAAGTAGCAGAGCGAAGATTGTCCCGAGCGGACCTTTGTCACACGTTATTTATGGTTATTCCACCGCAGATAGGTGCAGCAAAAGCCTGAGCCATGCAGTTGATAAAAGGATACAGTGCAGTTCCTATTCTGTCTAATGGCATTCTGGGATAGGAGCGATTCAGGGAAATGAGAAATTTATGATGAAAAATATTTAGAGAGGAGCTAAAACAAAAGAAGCAAAAAAAAAAAAAAGAAAACAGCTGATGTTTGTGAGATCATCAAATATAAGATAAAAATCCAATACAGGTAAAAGATTGAGCGTATGGCTGGACAGATGCTGACTGGATGTTTTCTTTTGCCCCTCTGCTGAGAGAGCAGTGGAATAAATCAGTGTCGAATGCAGAGCTAATGTGAAACGTGTGATGGTCGGTGACAGAGTGAGTGATGACTGTATTATTGAGCTATAAACTGCAGTCTGAATTCAACATCAGTAACAGTGTCCTTCCTGGACACTTCCATGATCTATATACTACGTACATTTTATATTAGTTTGTATGCAATAATATTATGAAATATGTAACTGTGCTAACTTGAATGTTTGTACAACTCTGGAGGGAATTAAATCCTGAAGGTGCAACAACAAACAAAATCGTGTTTCTTTTTTTTTTTGTAGGTCGGGTACAGTTCAGGTCACTTTAAGTGTTTGACTTTACAAAAAGAGCTATAGACATTTACATGTAATGGTTGTTGGTCTTCACATCCTTTGCTCTGTGGTATTAACACAAAAGGTGTTGAGCTGGAATGGCTTCAGCTGTGGCCTACCCTTGCTCATTGTGGAAGCTGACCTATATGGTGATATGTTTCACAGGAGAAATCCTGCATGGGGCTTGCAGCCTATTCTCCAGTTGTTCCAGTTTATGTATAAGGTGGCGTTAACACTAAGGCTCAGCTAGTTGCGAAAGGAAATTAGGTTCTTGGCTATTTATAAAGTCCACAGCACAAGAAGAGTTGTGTTTATTGATTAGAGGAGACCAGAAATAAAACAAACTCAGTGGCAACGTATTTCGGTTTACATGTGGAGCAAGCATTACTACAACAGCGTAGCTAAGTTCTGCAGGAGGGTAGAGAAGTAGCTGGTACGCAAAAATAACCTTTCTCTCAATACTGGTCTTTTTTTCCTCACACTTGCTGGATTGTTTTTCTTTTTTTTTTTTTCTCAAGATCAACTTTGCAACATCTTTTGTTTTTATTGCAGCTTAGTGAGGATCTCATAGTTCATTCCAATCCTACAGAGGTTTTCCTGTCCATTCAGCATGTCTTTATTATTAGAAACGGAGAGAAATAAAAATAACACAGCTGTGCAAATGCACTAGTTTTGTTTATAGACAGTTTTATCACTGTAGCACAGCTAGCCACAACAGTAAGTTAGACAAGGAGTTGTTTAAGCATGGCGTCAAGACTAAGATGATGACTAGGACTGTTTCTGGACTTCTTATTGATTAGCTGAGGAAATAGATGTCTTCACTTGCGGTTTGTGTCTACATACAAGCCAGTGGTAGTGTTGCAGCACAGCTAGTTATTATTAGAGCTTACCAAAATAGCAATTTCAAACTAACGTTAAACATTGCAACATTGCAAGAACATTGCAAGAAAATGTTTTGTGGCATTTTGTCTGTTAGTGAATTAGAAAAGCATAAAAATAAGAATTATACAGCTAAAACCATCGTCACATCTTGTTTCTGGTAGCTTAGGAGCACAACATTAGCAAAACAATACAGCTTGTTGCTACAGAAAGTTCGAAAAGCAGCTGTTTAGAACTCCCTTTTGACATGGTTTCAAAAGTGATTTGTGGGATTTGTTTATTATCTGTTCATTAATTGTGTGTAGGGGGGTGCAAAAATAAAAATAACAGCTGAAATGCAACATTGCATACTTTGTTTTTGTCTGTGTACAAGCTAGTGTCATCAATGCAGTTGCCATAGACTTGTTTAAAGAAGCCATTAGACATGTTAAATGATTTGTAGGATTTTTTGTAGTATGCTTATGGATTAGAGGAGCATAGAAATACAAATATAGATGAAACCTTTAATTCTTATTTCTTTTTAAATGTGAGCTAGTTTAATGACTGTGGCACAGCTAGCTGGGGAAAAAAACAAGCAGCAGTTAAAAGAAATCCCATTAACCGCTGCTTCAAAGTCGTGATACTTGTTTTATATGTTTTGCCATGAACACGGTCTCACATATAATTGTAAAATAATCAATGAAATTATGCATAATTTTTAGTCACACAGTACACATGGAGATATGCAATCCCTAAATCAAATATATAATTCTGAATTTCAACAAAGTCAAGGTCTTTATTCGGATAACTGTCTTTTCACATACTTTATGACTTTCAAAAAGAATCTAAAAATCTGCTATCTTGAGACAATTTCCAGGCTTACTATATAACATAGTTACCCAGAATAGTTAAAGATTGGACTTTCACATGTTGGACACTAAATGTTGAGTTGTGGTTTTCAGTTTGTGTAACACACATGAACATTATCTAAAGCACAGTTTTCTGTTCACACAATCATAAGTGAGTAATATCAATCAATAATAGTTTTAATTTGGATTCAATTTGTTAGTCATGAATTTATTACATTGCACTTTATTAATAGTTATGAACCATTTTTAATCATGTGCCCATGTTCCTGAATATTTCATATTTCTCTACTTATATAGGAATAAGCCCTGAATTTCTTTTGATTATGTCTGTTATTATTCCTGGAATGACAAAAGATTCCTAATTCTTGGTTCTTTGCTGTGGTTCTGTGTGTAGATCTGCAGATTCAACTTAAGTAAAAATAGAATGTAGTGACAGTAAAACTCTGTCTGAAGATTTTACTGAATTAAAAGGGCAGGCTGTGGCCTTTCTTATTCTCTTGAAAAAGCAGGCTGAGCAGTGCCCACAAGACATTCTTTGATGTCCCAGCCTTAAACTGAAGCCACTGAAACCCTCCTACTGTATCTTCTTGGAAGCCAGGCGCCTCGATAACGAAGCGGAATCACGAGTGACTGGAGAGATTGAGAAATAAATTATATTTGTTGCACTGGGTGACAGAATTTCTTCATGCCAGCTGCGATAACAGGTTATAGGAGCACTTTTTATTTATTTTTTAAAAGAGCATGTGAGAGACCCGGTGAATGAAGATAAATATGCTTGATAAGATGGCAACAGGAAAAGGCTATGCTGATAGGAGCAGCAAGGGTGACTGAATGGTGTTGACACTGATATACCCTTGCATGGTCAAAGACTTAATTTCCTTTTTGTAGAGCAAAGGTTGAAACTGCGACAAATACTTAGCTCATAAAAACTATAGTTCTGCAATATTCTGTATTGTTGCTAGATAAATTTGCAGTGTTTTGCAAAAGTAGGAAATGTTTTTCATTTATATTCTATGTGGCAGGAATGTGACGAGACAGAAGATTAAATTTGCAGCTCTTAGTACGCCCAGAAGAGTCAAAGGCCAAGACACGAAAGCTACTATTATCCTGGTGTCATTAATATCTGAAAGAGCTGAGGAAAAAGTTGTAAGACAGGAATAAAAAGAGCTGACAGACACAGAAAAAAGAATAAGTGCTAACAGACAAAGAGGTTGTAACCTGAAGGAGGTGAATGTGGCTTTTCATGGATTGGTTTTTAAAAAGCATTCAGCTTGTAAAGAGAAAAAGAAGAGCAGATCTTGACAAGGTCCATCTTTGCCTGTAGAAAGAGATGCAAATATTTAAATATATCATTTACTTTAATGCTGTGCTCCATGAAAATATTGCTGCTTATATTTTGAAAGAATCTCTCAGCCATAATTAAAATGACTAGTTTGCACAAAATAAAAAAGTGTTTTTAACACTGAGGCTTTTACAAAAGTATTCATAACTTTACCCTTCCACATTTTATCAGAATTCACTCACAGACTTTATTTTATTTGGATTTTATGTGATAGACCAACAGAAAGTAGCTGATAATTGTGAACTGAAGGCGAAGGTCAAGTAAAAAAAATCTAAAAAGTTGTACATATATTTATTCAGGCCCCCTTTAGAATGCAAACACTTTTTATTGCAATTACAAATGCAAGACTTATGGCGTGTCTCTCTACCAGCTTTGTATATCTAGACATTAATTTTTGCCCATTTATCTTTGAAAAATAGCATTTCCTCAGTCAGATCAGATGGAAAGGGTCGGTGAACATAAATGTTCAAATTTTACCTAAGGTTTTAAATCAGAATTAGGTCTGGGCCATGGTACACATGAACATGCTTCCACTACAGTTCTGCAGCTCTGGTTGTTTGCTTAGGGTTATTGTCTTACTGGAAGGTGAACCTCCTATCCAGTCTCAAGTCTTTTTTTAGCTGCACCTATCTTCCTATATACTCCACCATGCCTTCCAATGGTGATGCTACATATCTTGGAAAAATAAAATGCCAGAAAGTCAAACTTCACTCTCGTCTGACCAGAGCACTTTCTTCCACATGTTTGCCGTGTTCCCTACATGGCCTGTGGAAAACTGTAAACGGAACATTTTAAGGCTTTATTTAAGCAATGTCTTTGTTCCTTCCATTTTTCCACAAAGGTCAGATTTATGGTGTGCACAAGTAATAGTTGTCCTGTCAACATATTCCGTCTCCTACTCTGTGGATCTCTGCAGCTCCTCCAGAGTTAACATGGGCTTATTGACTACTTCTCTGATTAATGCTCTTTTTGGCCTACATGTCAGTTTAGGTGGATGGCCATGTCTTGGTAGGTTTCCATGAGTATGGCACATACTCATGGAAACATGCTTTTTCTCTTGCTCTCAGTGGAAGACACACGCGTTTTCTCTCCCTCCCTCCCCGCTGATCCCTGCTTCTGCTTTTATCTGTGTTTTTCTCAGAGCCTCGCTTTGCATATCCTCTAAACTTGTAAATTATGGATTTGGTCAGCTGGACTCTCAACGTAATTGATCACATTTTGTTCGACGGGAAGACAGGGTAAAGGAGACCCTCTTGTCCAGACGGGACGTTCTTCTCTGGATACACAATGGATTCTTGGCAGCAGTGGAAGATTGTGTGCCTGACTACGACGTCAGTCGAGGACTTAGAAGATGTGTACATATTTGGCCTTTTGATAACAGGATTTCTGCTTTTTGGAGTTGGTGGTTACCTGGCTTATCGAGTGATTCGCAAAACGTGGGCGGCAATTCAAAGCATTCCAAAGCTGCCTGCAATGTTAGATGGAGTCTGTAGAGCGATCAACACTCAGACTGAAGTATTAAGAGAGCAGAATAGCAAGCTGGACACGATTCTTGAACAGAATCGCAACCTGGCAGCGGTTGGAGGTGAAAGGGTATAATCTAGGAGAAGTTGTATGTTCAAGATCTGCAGAAAGTACCAGAAATTTGGTTATTTGGATTCGCAATTGAGACATACCAGTAAAACTCTTAAAGAAGTTGGAAATTCACAACTGCCCGAACCACAACATTTATTGTTTTTCTAAATCTGGCAGCCCAATGTGGCCTTGGCAACTTCTGCTAACTGGCTATCAACAAAATATCTCCTGGATGTTATATAAACACGACACTCTTCCCCAGCACTCCCCTACCAGCTGTGTGCTGATAGGACTATGCGGCCGATTGATAAAACTTCCACCTCTCTTCTCAAGGACAATGGCACTTCTATCAGTGTCGACAGTCTAATTCTTGCAAACACAGTCAGACTTATATATATTCACACCCTCAAGATTCCACCATACCCTTGCAAAATCTTTACTTATGTGTGTGTTGCTTACCCCTGCTGAGGTTTGTTGTACTACTTCAGACTATATTCTGCTAAGAATAGAGTCTGAAATATGATTTTTTTTCTCCTCCTATCTTACTTTACCTAAATGTGTGATTTCATTACTTTTCATAGATTTTCAGATTTCTCAGAAAGATTACCAGCAAAAGCCAATTATTATTAGTATTTCATTACTTTTTCATTGATTTTTAGTTTTATCAGAAGGATTACCAGTGAAAACCAAATATTATTAGTAATTTGGACATTAACTGCTCTTACACCAATGACCCAGCTTTCTTAATTAGACTACAATGGACTGTTATTACTTAGTTCAACTTCAGTACCAGTAAAAGCAATATATCATTAGCACCTGATAATGTGGATTAAAGATGTTTTGTACCAGTGACTCAGCTTCCTTAGTTAGAATTCAGTCGAATGATGCGACTATTAGATTTCTCAGAAGGATTCATAGATTTTTTGATTTCTTAGAAGGATCATTTGATTTGTTTTTCTGTGTCTGTATCTGTGTTTATTTTCTTTGTGATTGTATTGTAATTGTATGTACAGTGCTTTCAGTGTCTCGTTACTGAAAAGCGCTATATAAATAAACTTACCTTACCTTACATCCTTACATACACATGGAAACTGTGAAATGTCCACAGCTTGGGAAATATATCCTAACCCTACTTTAAACTTTTTCACACATTCTCCCTGACTTTTCTGTTGTGTTCCTTGGTCTCCATGATGCAGTTTGTTCACTAATGTTCTTTAACCTCTTAGACCTTTGGTGACTTCCAAAGTCAACTGGAAGGACTGACTTTTATTTAGTAGTATCAGAAAAAAAGGGCGCAGAATACAAAAAACATGCATACAGGGTTGCTGGTATCTCCAGTGGTCCATGGGTGAAAGGCGTGGTACACCCTGGACAGGTCGCCAGTCAATCGCAGGGCAACACAGAGACACACAGGACAAACAACCTAGCACTCACCTATTTGCACCTAAGGGCAATTGAGAGAGACCAGTCAACCTAACAGTCATGTTTTTGGACTGTTGGAAGAAGCTGGAGTACCCGGAGGGATGCACGCACAGGGAGAACATGTAGTTCTCCATGTGAAAACACCCCATACGGGAGTTGAACCCAGGACCTCCTTGCTGCAAGGCAACAGCGCTACCAATTGTGCTGCCGTGCAGTTTACATGTTGGCACAGTAGGTAATAAGGTGGGATTTTACAAACTGTCATTCAGTACTAACGATAGTTTTGGCTATAAGTCATAATTTCTCCAGTTGGATGTGACACTACAGCTCTGACTCAGACATGATCACATTTACATTCACCTGAAACAAAAATTATTGGTGACAAGTCCAGAGATTGTTCTGTTAAAAAGGACTTTTTAGGCCACGAAGGCAGCTTTTCTTTATAGTGTCCTCAGCCACGTTGCCACAACACTGGAAAATATGTGCGGTCATAACTGTGGAAGAAGCCAGACTTTATGACTGCACGAATTTTAAATAAATAATGGTTTACCCACCGTCTCTGCACATACACGGTAATTTATTCACGGTTGTCCTTTTTCCTCCTGCCTGCATGTCTGTCAGAAACATTTTCTGCACTGTTGGATGATGTTAAAATGATTTAAAAACCCAAGCTTTCAGCATACTTTTACCCCTCAGATGTGGTTAGAGCAGGTTTTTGACTCTGCACCCTTGGATGCCACAGAAAAATCACAAGAAGATTTACCACCACAACACCAACTTATACTTGAGAAACATGTCTTTGGAAACATAATTCAGCCATTAACAATCTACCAAAATACAGCACTCACATTTGGGTTAGGATCATTTCACAAACTAAGAGGTAACTGTGGTGCTGTCTGAAATGTAAATGGCACGAATTACACCTAGGTTCACCACCAGTTGATGAGAAACACCAGTTGATGGGAGATTACCTAGAAGGACTAGAAGGACTGTGCAAGTGGAAAAAAATATATATACAAGAATATTGACAGGCGGTTCCAGTATTGCACATGAGGTAGCATATTGCACTTAGTGTTGAAGAAAATGCATGGAATGTATTTACTGTTTATGTCATTATTGATAGTAACAGTTGTTACAGTGTACATGAGGCGTTCAGGGCAACAACAGCTCTCGGAAAAAAGCTGTTTTTCAGTCTGTTTGTTTTTGTCCTTATTGCCCTGAAACGCCTCCCAGAGGGGAGCANAGTTGAAAAAGATGGTGACCGGGGTGTGAGGAGTCCCTGATGATGCTGCGGGCTCTCCTGAGGCAGCGGGTGGAGTAAATCTCCTCCAGGGAGGGGAGAGGGCAGCCAATCAGTCTCTGGGCGATGTTGATGACCTGTTGGAGCTGCTTCCTCTCTGCTGCAGTGCAGCTGGAGAACCACAGCGAGATGCCGCAGCTCAGCACCGACTCCACAGAGCAGCGGTAGAAGGACAACAGCAGCTCTGGTCGCAGGTTGTTCTTCCTGAGAATCCTCAGGAAGTACAGTCTCTGCTGCGCCTTCTTCAGGATCGCTGTAGAGTTAGTAATCCACATCAGATCCTCGCTGATGTGGGTGCCCAGGAACCTGAAGTCCGGCACCATCTCCACCCTGTCCCCATTGATGGTGATGGGTTGTGTGTCCTGTTTACACCTCCAAAAGTCAACAATAAGCTCCTTTGACATGGAGGTGTTCAAAGTGAGATTATTGTCCATGCACCATGCTGACAATAAATAAGTGGCTTGATGAGGAGACAACTAAAGACATGACCATCAAGTTTTAATCAAGAACTATTCTTTGCTCTTATGTGAGAATGAGAAGTGTACACTTTTATTTTGATATGTCTCTAATGAAAACAAAAAGACACAAATGTGTAATGTGAAAAAAGAGCATTAAATTGAGTAAAATCTGCCATGCAGTAGTAGTTCCTGAGTTTCTCATTTCTACACTTCCTCATGTCAACTTGCTATGCCATCTAAAGACACAACGTGATGCTTTAAAGCCAGCACTTCATCAATCATGATGCGGTTGTAATCAAATGGTGGAATTATGAAAAATGGAGCCTGTCATCAGAACGTGCCTCTGTATGCGGGATGCTGCCGACTGTCAGAGTGCGAGACCACTTCCACTTCATCAAACAAAGTTCTCCGCTCAGATTTTAAGACTCAATGCAAGATTAAAGTACTGGTTAAAATGCAAATGTCTTTGTAGTGCATCCCCTACCTGAGAAAACCTTACATAAGTGCCAGAGAATTAGATCCAAAGAGGATGAAGTGTGGTAAACAACTTTACCTCATGCTTGGCCTTGTTGACATCACATCTATAAATCATTGATTTTCTTTTTGCCTGTCTCACTCAGCATCTGTCAACTGCCTCTTGTCTGTGTGCTAAGCTAGCCTTATTAATGAATCCAAGCACAACCCCCTAATGAAACTGTCAAATGGGTTTTCAAACAAACATTCTGTAGATCTATGGATGAGTAATGAGAACCCCTTCAATCACTTCTATAGATACTATTTCTTTGATGTTAACCATTTTTGTTATGTTACAGCTATAAATGTCAGTGTATTTTATTAGGATTATGTATATATAATAACACAAAATAGTGCATAACTGTGAAGTAGAAGAAATATTATTTATGGTTTTCCAAACTTTCGAAAATAAAAAAATGTGACATGCATTTGTTTCAAGTACTAAAGTACTTTGTGGGACCACCTTTCGCTGCAAGTGAACTTTGCCAATCTAGAGACAGAACTTTTTGCTCATTCTCTGTTGGTAAAACGTCTAAATCTCCATTAGACTGGACAGAGGGCAGTTGGGAACAGCTATTTTCTTGCCCCAGACTCTCAGTTGGATTTAGATTTCACTGAGCCATTCTGCTAGTAGTTGAACCTTCACCCCAGTCACAACTCTTTTCTAGCCTCTATCTGGGTTTCTTCCAGGATTGCCTTATTTAGCTCAATTCATCTTTCCATCAACTCTGATCCTCTTCCCAATGGGGGCAGCATGATATTTCCTGCTTGTGGCAAACTGAAAATGAGACTTCATTTATAACTTTCTTGCAATGGTGGCTTTCTTCTTTCCACTCTTCCATAAGGACAGCTGTATGAAGTGGATCAGAAACAGGTTTTTATCAGAGTCTCCCACCTGAACTGTAGATCTCTGCAGTTTATCCTCAGTTACCATGGGACTCTTGTCCACTTGATTGATAATGCTCTCCTGGACCATGTCCTGGTTTGCCTTTGTGCCATACTCTTTTCAGATAATGGATTTAACAGTGCTCAGAAAGATGTTCAAAGCTTGGGATATTATTTTTATAACTTAAACCTGCTTCGAACATTTCTACAACTTTCTTCTTGATCTGTCTGCTGTGTTCCTTGGTCTAAATGATGATTTGATGATTATGAATTTTTGTTTGGTGCACCCCAGTGTCCACAACATAATAGAGTAAAACAACATAACACAACGTAAGAAAAAAAGGTGACCTTTGATTGCAACTGGCTCCAGTGGATTTTATTTAGGGGTATCAGGGTGAAGGTCGCCAAAACACATTTGCACACCACACTTTTAGATTCAAAATAAAAATCATATAGCATTTTTCTTTTACTTCACAATTATCCACTACTTTGTTATGGTACTTCACATGAAATCCCAATAAAATACACTGTGGTTTGTGGTTTTGCCAACGTGACAAAACATGTAACGGGGTCTGAATACGTTTGCAATAAACTGTATATGTGAATAAATGTTACATGGAGTTATCTGTTCTTTTTCTAGATACTAGTGCAAAGTAGTATGAATTACAAGAGTCCCCTTAGAAATATAAGTTGAAATAAAAAGCATTATGGAAAGTAATTGTATTTTAAGACATATTAGTATTAGTTTTAGGGGGTGTTGTACAGGTGGCTGCTCATTATTTGCACAAACCCACAAAATCTACCAAACCCCAACAGCCCGTGAGATGCTACTTGTTTCCAACGTTACTTAGACAGCAGTTTCATTTTCCTTTCCTCAGAAAGCTGTTGTCACCTTTAATAGTGTCAGAGCTCTTCTACTGATAGGTGTTGGTGGCAACATCAGTCAGGGAAGCTGTCTTTAATCTAGCTCCTACTGATAACCATTCCTTTCTCATTAACTATTGTTGTATATCACTTTATTGTACCTTGGCTACACAATACAAAATACATGGTAAGGTTAAAGAAAATATCCTGTTGTTATCCTGCTGTTATTTCTGTTGTTTTAGCCATACGTGCAGGGTTTTTAAAGTGATCACTGTAAATAAATTACTTTAAATGTCAGATTATATGAGTGGTGTATTCACAATTTCTATAAGAGATGGCAAGGTTTATCTTGTTATCCCTACAAACAGATACATAAGGGGGATCCTCAGTTTCAGGAGGTTTTTTTGGTGATCTAAAAAAAGTCATCAATTTAGATGGGTTAAAAAGCCAGTGAAATATATATATATATTTGTTAATGAGTTTTAAAAATATCTAATGTAGGAGAGGTCTTAATGTGCAAGGGCAGTTTATTCCACTGTTTTAGAGCAGCTACTGCAAAACCTGGTCTACTCTATGTTTCCACCTGGATCTGGGAACAGCAAGAACATATTGTTAAGCAGACCATAGTGATCTAGCTGATGTCATGAAGTGGGTTTTTGGTGGACCAAAATGCAGGGAAGAACTCCAGAAGCTCGAGGTTTTCAGGTAAGAGGAGTCTTTATTATCCATGTCAGGACACAGAGTGGGTAGCCAACACACGAGATCGCACATGCCCATAACATAACATAAGGAACCAGCGGGAAACAATGGAAACAAACAATCTTAAATACAAAACTGAACAGCAGGGGAAACCAATGACAAACGTGACAAGACAATCAGAGGAAAACATAGAACAGGTGTGGGCTTGGGGTGCGGGGAGACAGAAAACAAAGGACCAGACCAGATCAGATCCCAGATGCCCATAAAACAAAAACAAAAATAAAACATCCGACCAGGGTGGGTGGAGGGGGCTCAGAAGGAGGGGAAGAGTTCAGGCGGCCGGCCCGGAGGCCGTCCCCGGCAGACCCAGAGTTCAGGCGGATGTACCGGTGGCCGGATCGGGTTGTGGAGGCGGTTCATCCATGAACCCCTCCGGGACAGAACCAGGAACAGCATCGGGGTGTGGAGGCGGTTCATCCATGAACCCCTCCGGGACATAACCAGGAACAGGATTAGGAGTCGGAAGCAGCGGCGATGGCTGATCAGGAGCTAAACCATGAGCCAGAAAACCGCCTCCAGTTTCAGTGGAGAGGCGAGCGGAACAGGAGGCAGGAGGCCTCCTCATTGAAGCGGTGATTTCTCCCAGGGCCCTTTGTCACTCGGCCTTAATAGTGTGGTGGATCCGAGGATCAGGAAAAAAATCCTTCCTCACCTCGAGCCAGTCTTGAAGGTTGCCAGCTATTTCCAGCCTTCTCTATGGTGAGCTGGGAGAGGTCACCAGGTAAGAAAATAATTTGACCAGAAGCTCACCCCTCTTGAATTCCCTCACCATTCCTCCCACTTGGTCCTGTTGGCTGGTTCCTTCTGTCATAAGGTGGGTTTTTGGTGGACCAAAATGCAAGGAAGAACTCCTGAAGCTCAAGGTTTTCAGGTAAGATGAGTTATTATTATCCATGGCAGGACACAGACAGGGTAGCCAACACACGAGATCACACATAACATAACATATGGAACCAGCGTGGAACAATGGAAACAAACAGCCTTAAATACAAAACTGAACAGCAAGGGGAACCAATGACAAATGTGACAAGACAATCAGGGGAAAACACAGAACAGGTGTGGGCTTGGGGTGCAGGGAGACAGAAAACAGAGGACCAGACCAGGTAATATAACAAAAACATAAGCAGGTATGACAGCTGGAGTGTGTATAGTTAAAAGATCACTGAGATAATGGGGTGCCAGTTCATTTAAAGATTTAAAAACAAAAATAAAATCTTGAAATCAGCTCTAAAACACACAGGTGGCCAGTACTGAAAAGCCAGTATGGGAGTAATGTGGTCTTTCTTGTATATGCCGCTGCAGCATTTTGGCCTGCCAGGCTGTGACACTCCAGAGCCAACATAAAGAGTTAGGTGGGATGCAGTGAAGACATGGGTCACCTAAAGGCAGAAAACAGCCCCACCTTTGCTATCATTTTCAAATGAGAAAACAATATATATATATATATATATATATATATATATATATATATATGTTAAATTCATTTCAGTTTATTTATATAGCGCCAGTTCACAACACATGTCGTCTCAAGGCACTTCACAAAAGTCAGGTACATACATTCCAATTAATCCTAATCATTGAACAGTGCAGTCAGATTCAGTTCTTTATTCAAATTGGATAAAAGGTTTTTCTTTCTAAGGAAACCCAGCAGATTGCATCCAGTCAGTGACTTGCAGCACTGACTGGTGCAAGTCACAGCAAAGCCAATTGAGTCTAAGATAGCATTAAAGGCTATATTTAAGCTATCACTTTCAGTGTCAACATGAATATTAAAATCCCCCACTATAATAACCTTATCTGTATTTAACACTAAATCAGATAAAAGGTCTGAAAACTGATCTAAAAATTGAGAGTAAGGGCCT
>JAHUTJ010049771.1:0-30767 GCA_036250325.1 Characodon lateralis
TTCATCACAAAGACTTGATGTCTTGGTCACAGATGCGCCAGCAAGACGTGCACCAACAATTTGTCCTCTTTTGAACTCTGGTGTGTCACCCATAATGTTGTGTGCATTTCAATATTTTGAGCAAAACTGTGCTCTTACCCTGCTAACTGAACCTTCATACTCTGCTCTTAGTGCTGCAATGTGCAATCAATGAAGACTGGCTACCAGTTGGTCCAATTTAGCCATGAAACCTCCCACACTAAAATGACAGGTGTTTCAGTTTCATTGTCCAACCCTTGTAAGTAAGGAAAAATGTCTTTGTGAGAAAAAGTTCTAAAAAATGAATTCAGCCTCTCTATAACATTATAGAACTAAGAAATATTGAAAAATCTGCTTCAGCTGATATTGCACAGTCTAAAATGAAACCAATGCAAATGTGCAAACTGCCAGACCAATGAACTGATATAAATTTTCACCAGAAAATGCAGCCTGGAAAAGCACATTTTTATCTGGCATCAAAAGAGGAAAGCAAACATTTAAAAAGCAATACAACATGAGCATTAGTTGTACCCACAGTTTTTAAATATATAGAGAAATTAATATTATGAGATATCCTTAAAGCAAATAAGCAACAAACGCATACATTAATACGACAGCAAAAATGGCTGTGGAGGTAGCAGCGAGTTTAAGTTAATAGACTTTTGTTTTCAGCAAATTTGCCTTCAGCACTGTAAGGCAACCAGACCCACCATTCCCACTTTAAATAACACTTTAGTGTTTACTCCAGCACCTCTACAGTTCTACAAAACTACATGCCAGAAGGTCTATTCAACAAAACAAACTTGTTCTGTAGTTAATGCCATGAAACTTGATTAAAATTTTCACTTTTACACATGGACAGTCCAAATGCCTACTGAAAAACCATTTTATGGTCAGACTAAACAAAGATTGAGCTATTTGGCTACAATGACAAGAAGTATGTATAGAGCAGCTAACGGAAATCATCAAAGAAAAACTGTATCAACTAACAAGCATGGGGTGGCAGCATGAGGTTGTGGGGCTGTTTCTATAATAGTGTTATTGGTGCTGTGCAGAAATTGGTGTGAATTATGATAACTACCTGTAATTTTTTCACCTCTACCTCAAATCAACAAGTAAATGGTTGATGCAGTTAAATGTTCCAACAGGACAATGACAGCAAACACCAATAGAAACAGTCTACTTCAGTCTAGTTCAATATCTAATTAAATATTCGCACACTATGCTTTAATTTATGTCCACTCTAGAAAACCGACCAAGACAGAACCTTATCGATGTCTACAAAAAGCCTGTGGTTGAGGTATGGGGATTTCACCAAATATTAGTGAGGATACTGTTTGCCAAAGCAAGCAGGACCGACTTGATTTTGCTTAAATGGGTAATTAATTTCAGACTAGATTGTTTTTTTAATTTGTGCCTTAAAAACACAGTTTAAGACTGTCATTGTAAAACATATTAATTGCCTATGACAGAAGGTATATTCAATAGATATTTTTTTTTAAGAGCAAAGAAGGCTTCCTACAATTGATTTGCAAGGATCCTCTTGTTTTACACTATGCAGTTTTTTAGCAGTGAGCTGTCACCTCTCTGCACGGATAGGTTTGAGCCAAAAAGAGGGGTATTTGGTCTCCAAAACACATCTAGTGAAGGAAAAATGGCAAAATTTGAATCATGGTAAGCCTCTGCCCTCCGGCCTCTCAGGGGCTTCTATGATCCGTAATGTCTGAGCCTCAAATTGTAAGGCAGTTCATGTATGGGATGTTTAGATGCTTTAGTCAAAGTAAAGAAGAGGGCACATGGATGAACAAACAGTGCCACCACTAAAGTGTCACTACAAGCATGGCTTAAAAAGGACATTAGTCACAGACATGACTGATTGGTTGTTGAAGCTTCAACAAAAGATTAAAAAAAGGCTTTAAAAATTGTCAAGTTTCATATCAACCAAGTGGAATAATAAGTATGGTAAAATGACACAAAAAGAAAAGCTATGCAGAGCTGTCAGCAAAGTGCTTTTGGTTTTGACAATAATCTAACTAATAAGATTGTTAGGGGGGATTTAGCTCATGGGCAACAGTTCTCCGACGAAGTGGAAAGAGTCAAAAAGTCACACAAAGTCCTGCAGAGTGTCAGAAAACTGCATTGTTGTACTTAAAGCAGGAAAAATGTTCAATGATTGTTTATTAGCTTTACATTTAAAAAAAAAATACACCACATGAATTGGTGGGTCAGTGTAACATCCTATTAAAGATATACCAGAACAATTTATTTTGTAACAAACCCAAAGAGCTTTCAAACTTATGATAAAAAAAACTTGCAAAGTCTTTTATTCATTTAATTTATCAGGTCAGTGCAGGCCATTAATACCAGACAGTGTTACTATCTTCTGATGGCTGCAATGAAGAATTCATTAGATTGGTTTCCTTCTTTAAAGCTTCCTACTTGAAAACTCGTTATCAACCCTAAACAATGTAGGCAAGGGAATCTGCAGAACTAAATCACGATGGACTATAAATGTTTCATTTTTGACAGGTTTGTGCCCATTTTACTTAGCTAGACTCTGCAAATTTACATTGGTTAAAGCTGCATCAATCCTCATGAGCAGTTCGCTAGGTCTGCCAAGAGTGGCATAATCTTTAGGATGTTGGCTGGGATTTGCGCAATGGCATCCAAGATGAAACATTCCAATGTTTCTTCATTTCCCAAAAATAAGATCTGGACATTCCTATCAAATGTCTGCATCATGATAGACAAGATTTTATTGTATTCTTTAACTTCAGCAAAACATTTTGTATTCTAACCAAACAGTCACAGCTCCACAGCGGAAAAGAATGTGTGCTTTGTTGTATGCTCGTCTAAGCTTAAAATAATGTATATGAGCTGCCAGGCACAATTTATTAAAAACAGAAGCGGCTGAAATTTAAAATATAAAAGGTCTCAATAGGTCAGGGTTGAGATGTGTATTCATTCCACTCATTTCACCATACTCAATCAACACTAAGCAGGCTTTGCCCAAAATTCCTTCCATCCTAAACAATATAAAATTTCCAGATGTTAGAAGTAATGATGCCTTATACGTTCTTTCAGCATTGGTCTTTTAATTTGCAATATACATTTGCCTTCACCTTTTTTGCCTGCTATCCTTGCTCTATAATTACTTCCTTTGCCACATAGTTAAAGGAACCATGAAGACTGCAGAGCACACATCATATCACAATGACATGAGAATCCCTGACTCAGTGGTTCTTCAGACTTAATGAGCTATTGAGAGATAATTGCCCCTTCAGGGCAGCCGTAACTGACACCAGTGACTCTAGCATGTCATTCAGTCAAACCACTGACTTGTTTCAGAAGGACTCTATTTAATGTCAGAGATCACAAGCGGTCAAATATATTCACTGGTCGGTCCACTTACTTCAACTCATTTGTTTTTCTAAGCTACAAAAAAAATACATACTCTGACTTTTGATCAAAATCGTGTGTGCTATACGTTGATGTGAAAGAAGGAAACATAATATACTATAAGAACTACAGGACTATTTATACACAAAACAACACTAAACCTGAAGGACAAAATCTTATTGGATTAAACCCAAAAGTGAGAGCATTTGGGATTGATGTTGACAGTGCAGCAGGGAAATGCTTTAGTTGCCAAGGGCAAGAGCATCTGATGTCTGAGACTCAGCAAAGGCCCACAATGCAGTAGCATGACATGACCCAAGGGAAGGCTTGGACTCCAAGTACAAGCTTTGACCTCAGCAGACAACAGACAGCAGCAAGGGGTAATGACACAGTCCTGCAGCATGTGTCACAGTTTTTCTGAAGAAACAAAAGCCAGCATATTAAATATGTCTGACATTGTTGTTAAGGAAGAAGACAAAATAAATTTTACAGCTTGGTAGTTTTTCACTTCTAAAAGCATTTCTGTACAGATTAACCATAGACTGGTTATTGGTAGAATTGTTTATGCTTTCTGCATGTAAGCCCAAGTCATCATCTAATTGAATGCTTCGATTTCTTTTTTCTTTCATCCTTTAGTTTAAAGTGGGGAGAGTTCTCTGTCACTTTATCAAATTTCTTTTTAGTGCCTCTTTAAAACAGCAGGTACAGCAAAATAATCCCCCAAATAAAGTGAATATTGTCAATAAAAGCCTAATGTTAGATGTCAGCGGCTTGATATTAATATTATAAAATGCCGTTCAGAGGTTTACAGACAATCATTGTGAACACAAACACCATGTTTTGTGCTTTAAATATTTGCATTTGAACCATTACATAAAAAACTTAAATGGTTTTTAAAAACAAAGAACTAGCTAACCAGATAAAAGGTAAAGCAGCTGGGACAGGGAGGCTCATTAACACAGATGAGCAGGAACACAAAGAAGTCCAGGAAAGTAACAGAAATATCTAAATGTAACAGAACACAAGAATGAAGTAAGAGCCTAATCTACAATGAATAAACAAAAAATCAGAAAACATAAACAGCATAAGCAACAGAGAAGTGAAGAGAAACAGACAAAAAGGAAACTCAAAACTTAAATACCTAAAGAATTTCTTCCCCCAGGCTGTTTCTCTGAAGAGCACTTCAGAACAGTTCCAGAACAACACCATGCTTACTTGGACTGATCTCACTTATATTTACATTGTAAAGTCAATTGTGTCTATATGCACATTAAAGATATTCTTTATTATTCAGAACAAAGTGTACCAGAGTCAGATTTCTTCTTTGTCTGTACAAACGTATCACTAAAGCTGATTCTGATACCTAAAGATCACAGCAGACATCGGTATTCCAGCATCTTTCATTTAATGATCAGAGCCTTGGCAGCTTTTGGAACAGCCCAGTTCCTGGGTTTTTTGTATCTAACTGCGTTTCATCTAAGGCGACAGTTTGGGTCAGACGAGCGACCCTTTGACACAGTTGGGTATTGTTACAGAACAAATATCCCAAACACATAGAATTAATTAAGCACTGTAACATATAGCTAGTCAAATGGCCCTGGCCTGCACCCTCTTAAAAATGGATGAACTCTACTGTAAAGCCAGGCCCCTGCCAGGTAACCAATGCTATTAAATCAGCTCTACACAAAACAATGTTCAAATCTCTCAACAGAACAATGTCAAGCCTTGTACATACCTTCAAAAAAGCGACAATTTGCTTCAGGACATTTATCCAAATATTAGTGGGTGCATGCATAGATTTGGACCTTTATTTATCATTTTCAATCTGTGTGAATTATTCTACAGTAAATTCAAGGAAGAATCCAATCCTTTGTCTGGAATTCACTGAATCATTTTACTTGGGGGAAAAGAATGGCTCATATGCATTATTAAAACATTTTTTAAAATATGACATTAATAATGAGGATATATAACTTCTGACTGGTGTTGTTTATTTTTCCTGTCATTTTGTAGGACACAAATATTTGATTGATTTCTAAACTTTTATGCACCTATTGGATGGGACTGTGCCTGACAGATGCACCGCTACCTTCTTTGCATTCTGATTGCCAGCTTTGACACATCGCTGCAAGCTGGCACACAAATGCCTGTCCTCTCAGCAAATTGCCTGCTAAGTAGCTTCAGGACATCAGCAGTCGCCCTTACTGTGAGTGACTGAAGTGTACATGTTTTTCAAGCCTGATTCCTCCAGTAGTTCACAGATATAAAGCGCTTCTGTCATCAGGTGCTGAAATCCAGCTGACTTCTGCTCCGACACCGTCAAGCCAATTTTTTTTTTTTTGTCCAGTGTCTCTGGCACAAACAACAAAATGAGAAGAAAAAGCACAATACAGATCCTTCTGCTAACAATGTGACACAAAGTCTCTTTCAAACTGGCAAGTTAATGCCTTGTATGTGAGCTTTTGTTATAAAGTCAACATTGTGTCTATCCATTATTTACAGATGACTCAATACAACTGTAAATAAATGAAAAAACTTTGTTCAGAGTTAAATCATTTATGTAGTACATTTCCTACAAAGCCAAGACATGCAAACATCTTTGTGGATTTGAAATTAATTAGCTGTGCCTAATGAAAGCTGACATGGGCATCGGATTATTCACAAAGCAGCATGCTAGTATTTAGAGGCTTACAGGCAGTGTGGCTGCAGGGAGGGAGCATCAGAGTTCATATTTGACACAATGGTGAGAGAGCACGACTGCAGGCGGTGAAACAATCTGTCAGTGATGGTGGGTTGAGGTTTGTTTCAAGGACTCTTCACTCAGACACTCACAACTTCCTGTCATTTGTTGGCTTGTGCTGAAACAAACTAACATGTAGAATGTTTTGTCTCTGTCCCTTTCCAAATGCCAGATGTCTCCCACCTCACTATGAGCATAAAGCAAATGCAGGTGCCAGATAATTTGCATTTTTACACAGAAGGTTGCAGAAATCTGTCTCCCCTCAAGTGTACCTGCTGTAGATTTTCTTGTTAATTATTGCGATAACAATATAAGTTATGATAAATCCAAATTTTCACCACTCCTTTTTTGTAAGGAACTTGTGTCAATTTTCCAAACACTTTTGAAGACCTTTAGCATGTGGGACACTACCATCTATGTCAGGTGGAGGCATCTACTGCACACAGGCTCCACACAGCAGGCTGAAAATATTGCTAGCTTGCAAAATGTAAATTTCTGATACTTAGAATAGAGTATACTTAGAGTACAATAGCTGTGCTTCCTTTGAGATATTAACATTGTGCAGCCTGATACTGCAATGAAAATAATTTTGCCACATAATGTTGAATGCTAATTCAAAACACAAGGCAAAATGTTTTGACCCAATGTTTAAGGCAATGTAAAACCCATCACACTTATTGAAAATTATGAAAGTAAGATGCAATCAGGTGTATACATCAGCAAAAAATAGATTTTAAAGTAAGGATGTAGATAACTAACAGCAGGACGGTCTTAATTATCCTATTTTGAGGAGCTGTGGCATTTCTACATAATACAGGTACATCTAAAAAAAATCTAATTTTTGAAAGTGAAACTCATGTATTAAATAGATTCATTACACATAAAGTGAAATAGTCCAAGCCTTTATTTCTTTTAACTTTGATGACTATTGTTTAGATAATGAAAACTGAAAATTTTGTCTCAGAAAATTTTTATATTACATAAGATCAATTAAAAAAAATATTTGAATGTTATGTAATGGGGAAGACTGCTGACTTGACAGATGTCCAGAACAACATTCATTGACACCCTCCACAAGGGATGGAATCGGTGTAGGAAAAGGTGCATTGGCAAAGCTGATAACAGGCTCAGGCTAAGTAGTGTGGCTCAGTAGGAAGAGTAGTTGTCTTACAATCAGAAGGTTGTGGGTTCGATTCCAGCTCCCTCCTGCCATATGTTGATGTGCCCCTGGGCAAGGCACTGATCGGTGTATGAATGTGTGAGCGCTAGTGGGTGAACCTGGCTATAGTGTAAAGCGCTTTGAGCGGTCTGTATGACTGGAAAAGCGCTGTATAAGTTCAGTCCATTTACCATAACAGGTTTGTCAGGGATCCATTCAATAATTTGGAGGAGCTTCACAAGAAATTGACTGTCCATCAAGATTTAGTATGTAATCAATCAATGTATGCCCATTGTACACATGGGCTGCGAATGTTGCATTCCTCGTGTCAAGCCACTCCTGAACCAGAGACAACGTCAGAAGTGTCTTACCTGGACTTAGGTGAAAAGGATGCTCAATGGTCCACAGTTGTCTTTTCTGATTAAAATTAAAGTTTTCGGTTCATTTGCAATTCAAGAACCTGGAGGAATAGAATCCATGTTGCTTGAGGTCCAATGTGAAGTTTCCACAGTAATGATTTGAGGCGCCATGTCATCTGCTGATGCTGGTCCACTGTGTTTTCTAAAGTCCACCGTCAACTGAGCCATCTACCAGGACATTTTAGAGCACTTCACGCTTCTTCTGCTGACAAGCTTCATGAAGACACTAATTTTGTTTTCCAGCGGCACTTAGCACCTGCTCACAGAAAAGCTAGTTCAATGGGCCATGGGGTTACTGTGCTTGTTTGGCCTGACCTGAACCCCACAGAGAATCTATGAAGTATTTTCAAGAAGAAGATGGGAGACATAAAAACCCAACAATGCAGATGACCTGAAGACCGCTATCAAAGCAACCAGGACTCCCATTACATCTCAGCAGAACCACAGACTGATTGCCTCCTTAACACTCTGCACTGATGCATTAATTCATGCAAAAGGAGCCAGAACCAAGTATTGAGTGCATACAAATGAACATACTTTCCAGAAACCTGACATTTCTGTTTAAAATATATATATTTTTTAATCTATCTACATTTATCTTATGTAATATTCTAATTTTCTGAGACACTAAATTAGGGTTATTATTATTTGTAAACCACCAAAATTACAAGAAATAAATGAGTGAAATATTGCACTCTGAGTAATAAATCTATATATCAGTTTTACTTTCTGAAATAAACATCAAAAAACATTTCGCTTTTTCAGGATTTTTCTTTTTTTTTTTTTTTTTTTGTACCCATAATTCCCAGGTGAAGAAAAACCAAAAGATTTAGCTCATTGTATGTAACTTGCCTTTTTTGTGTCTAATGGAAATGTTGAAAGCTACAGAACACTGCTCAAGTTTTTAACAAGGAAATCAGATTTTGGGTGGCATCACTTTTTCATTTAAAGAGCAGAAATGTGGACTTTCCAGGCTGCATTATTTTATACAAAGTGTGGGAAGATCCATGCTTATTAAAAGCTGTTAAGCCTGGTGGTGGTAGCATCATAGTGGTGGTAGCATCATGGTGGTGGGTGAATTGAATTGAATTTACTAGACATGGATAATTAATTGCAGCAGCTGGATGATGGCATTTGGTCATGGCGGGGTGTTCCAATACAGCAATGATCACAAACACACATCAAAACTGGTTTTGGAGCAATGACCCCAAAACAATTAACACATGTTGACTATCCAACGACTCTGGGTTACAGTTAAACTCTATTGTTAATGGGGTAACTCAGTGGTTTCCATGGTAAACTGCTAAATAGTTTTATAGTAAAGACAGAAACTTTGACATCGTGAGTTTAAAGTTTAGAAATGTCCAGTTGTGTCCAGTCATTTTGAAATCAAATTAATACCAATATATATATATATATATATAAACACTCTCCACCCAGTTGTATTGGTCGGGTGTTTAAGATGTTCCTATTTTAGCTCATTGCTATGGTCGCTTTTCTGTAAGAAACAAGAAATTCATTGCTATATTTTATAAAATAAAACAACACAAGGCAAATAACATCTCAGCAATAATAAAGAACAGCAGTCCACCAGCATCCTACCAACATTTTCTCATGTTCTCTCACTCAGACAGATCATATCTCTGTCATTACATACTTGTGATCTTTCCAAACACACATTAGTCTCACTCACTTTCATGCTTTGAAGTTCCCCAGGTGTGTCGCGGGACACCGGGGCTCTTAATGATGGCTCTGCCGGCAGATTTCAGGGCATCCATCCCGAGGTGTGTCCGCTCTCCGGCAGGTGGATTTCCCTCTGTCTCCGCACCACAGGGAGCTAAACGCGGCTGGCTGCGCTCCACTCGACGGCTGAATTCAACGTAGAGGAAAAGGACGAGAGAAGGGAGAAAGAGGGTTAGGAATATCTGCTTCTCTCTCCACGGTGAAATGTGCAGCTGAAGGGAAACACGAACCCACTGCACCGTTTCCAAAGTTGAGGGCGTGTCCTGAAGCTTCAGGAGCTAGAGGTTCTTCAACGAGGCTCCAGCTGATGAGGCATCATGGGAGCATTCTTTATTCCTGAAATGATCGTATAACTTTACGCTTGCAAATAGGTTTCGTCTCATAGCATTTTTTTTTTTTTTTTTTTTTATTTATTTGTTTGCTTTGTGGTGTGTGTTTGCAAACTGTTGAGATTTTTCTTTCCTTTATTGTCCAGTTTTAGACGTTTGTAATAGTATTTGTTGTTGTCTTAGAGATCAGTGATTATTAATGCACACATTAGGCTGTATGCAAAGTTTGTTCATTTTTGTTACTAAACCATGCGACGTGTCTAGTTGCGTTGTGCTTTAGCGTCCTCTAGTGAAGGTAAGGGAAAGGAAACGCTTGCTCATAGCAGTTCATGCATTTATTTTAAAATCGTTTTGCGAAATTGAGAAATGCACTGTATTTAAAGTTCAAATATTTAATTTTTTTTAATTAATTAATATAATCTTAATATTCACATGTTAATGTTTTAGTGAACTGCATTTAGTCAATTTTAAAAGATAAAAATAACCCACCTTCCTTACAATTAGATAATTAGAAACTGGCTGACATACAGCATGCTAATAACAAAGAAAAACAAGAAATTGTTTTAAAATCTATTCTTGTTTAAACGTTTTGGTAAGCTGCGAAAATAATGGAAAGATGCGTTATTTAAAATATTCTTTTCACTAACAAATTGTGAAAGACTTAAAGCTTAAAGTTCCGCTGTTTTATGTTTTTCAACAGACATCCCGACATTTTCTGCTTTTCCTGTTGTCTTTGATTCTAGATGCTATTTTTGATACATTGGTATCAAAATAGAGTCTGTTTTGTACGATCCCTTGCCTCTAACCTAAAATTATGTCTATCTTGTTTTAAATAAGAGTTACTATTCCAAAAGAATAAATAGAGACATGGTTAGTAAGTTCAGAGAAAAAACAACCCCACAAAACGGTCCTTTGTTTCATTTGTTTCAATGACCGTAAGGTCATCTCACGTCGTACGTCAGCTCTTTTTCGACGGTCCGTAAACGCATCCTCGCCTCGTACTGAAAGTTTAAACAGCGGGAAAACAATGCTTTGGAAACCTTGTCACCTTAAAAATGACATCAAAATTAAAGCATTCAGTAGCAAAACAGAAAATACGATGTGTTAAAACAGTTGCACCTGTTGTGTAAATCATATAATACAGTTACATCACCCATTATCTGGTTCATTTAGATGTGATTAGGTCAGCTAGACTTACCAAGTTTACTTATTCATTGGCAGTTCTGCATTCATGCTTATCATATGGGGTAATATTTGAAAATCAGTCATTCAAGAAAATTCTGCAACATTTCTATCCAGAAACATGAAATAGGAAGAGTGAAAACTAAAAGATATTGTTGGAAAAAGTTTTATTCAATTTAAATCCAACAAAAATGGGTGAAAACTACTCAGTCCTTATAGGTCGTGTCTCATTTAATCATTTACATGATCTGTCATTCTGATATTTTGAGGGTTTTTTTCAATGATAAAACAAATTCTAGACATCTTATAGCCTATTAACTTGTGTATGTATCTTTAATTTGTCATCAGATCTGGTCTGAATGTCTAGCTGACAAAACCTTGACAATATTTAAGAAAAAAGAAACGTACCAATATTATAAGGGATGTTATTTTCTGTTTGTTGACCTAATTGAGAAAAAGTGAGAAGAATAGTTTGACTTGTTAAAAGTGAGCTATCAAAATGCCAAAGAGATGTTTTCAAAGGGAAAAGGGTAAAAAAATGTATTAGCCATACATGACGCTATCCAGATTGCATCCATCTTAAGGAATGCCAGCTTTTTTCATTCATCCACCCATCCGTCCGTCCGTCCTTCTATCTTCCATATCTACTAAATAACTGCCAACTCACTGCTTTTCTCGTGCAGTTAATGGTCAAGTAGCCAAATCAGTGGCAATTCTTTTTGAATGCTGCCCTTGGTGAGCCCTTCTTTCACTCCCTCACCATGCACCATCACATTTCTGCATTAAAGCAGTCTCGTTGATTGTCATTTAATAATTTATAATTAAGCATAACATGAGAACCAAAAACACTTATTGACTTGTTTGACAAAGTTGCACCCACCTTGCATTTTACTTTACATTTCTCCACAAAGCTTTGGTTTTGCTGCTCCATTTGGTTAATTGGTAATCCACTTTTTCTCCTGTTTCCATGATACAAATGTGCTGTTTTTTTTGCATACTTGTGGTTCCTATTAGACGGGGGTGCCTTGGGTGGGGAGCCATTTCCCCTTTATCAAAACCCCCCACTGGTTGGGTTGCACCCCAAATAGGTCGCTGGTCCATCTCATTGCAACGCAAATGTACAACCTAACGCCTAAAAGTGACCTGTTTTCCTGTTTTGTGTATAGTTGGAGAAAGCTGTAGTACCTTGAAAAAAACATATAAACTCCACAGACAAAGGTGCTGGCAGGTACTACAGGGCCATATTGCTAGCAACTACACCCCCATGCTTATTCCAGCCACACAATGCTAAATTCTTACTATTTTGGAAATTAATGTTAAACTGGATTGCCAGCCATCAACACCTACCACATATTAAAAATAGGAGCAGAAATTAAAAAATAAAAAAATGGCACAAACTGTACAGCATCCTATACAGAGCCAAAAAGAAGCTCAGGGATAAAAAGTAACTTTATGATCAGTAGCTTGGGTTGAAAAGAAGATTTTGCTTATTTTGATTCAGTTTAGAAGGTCATGAGCCAATTAAACATGTGCATTGAGTCCAAGTTTGAGCCTAACTACAACAAACATTTGGTATATAAAATGCCCAATAAGGAGACACTATGCAGCCTATCTCCACCAAAGAAATCTAAAAACCTGGAAAGAAACACACACATTCTGTATTTATCCTTCATGGTGATATCTTTATTCAGTTTCTGTCCACAACCCAGCAAAGGTTATCATGTCAAGACCAAGTTCAGAATTATTTCACGCCCTGGATGTTAAGCAGTGCATGTAGTTAAGTCAGATAGTCCTCACAAATCATCTGGAGGGGGTGGTTCCAGTTTCCCATGCTGCTGTGGTAATTCTGGTGCTGTGTGATGACCTCAGAGGCCGATTAGCGTATATTGTAATCTTCTCAGCGGCACACTTTACTGCAGCTATGCTAACTGGTGCGTATCATAGAATCTGTGCAAGTTTATGTTATTGTGGAAACAATGCTGCTTGTACAATCACGCAGATGCTAAGAGTTAAGACTGTGGTGTTTCTGCTGTGTGGCATTGCATTAAAGTGAGCATTTTTACAGACTACAAACACATCTCAAACTTCTCAAAGACTCAATGCAGCACTAAAAGACTGCAAAATGTCAACACGCTCAGCTGCTTCCCTGGAAGACGGTGGATATGTTTTAGAGTGGTGAATCCTGGTTTTTATGAGTCCCATGTTCTGCAACATCACAGACCATGTCTGATCCCAAGAATGGATTGTAAGCACAAACAGTTTTGCAATAATTGCAGCATGCATCTGTTAAAGCCCGTACATCTCATCTTAACTGCAACTGTGGACTTAGATCAGATAGAAAAAAGTTCTTCCTGTCTTGCAACATGGCTTGTGAAACATATCAATTAGATTGCTAAGACAACAGCTGTTGGATTCTCAAGCCCCCCCCCCCTCTTGTAATAAATCATGCCATTCATGGTGCTGATATTTGTAAAGGGTAAAGAAGGAGAGAGGTAGGGACTAAAAGTAAACAGATGCATAAAGTGAGGACTTTAAGAAAAGGCTTTAAAATAGGTAAGGTAGTTTGTTTCAGTAAGGAACTAAAAAAAACATCTGAACTAGTCAGCTACCATGCTTTCCTGTCCCCTTTATAGTTCATAGCGCTACTTTCTATGTCACAGTCTCATGCTTATATAAATTTGAACACATTCATCTTTCAAATTTGCTTTGCTTGAACCTGCAACTTCCTTAGGGGGTGGAGGGTGAAGGCATCTGGTGGGAGGGCCGGTTTTAAAAAGCAGAAGATCGCCTTGGCTGTGGATCCTCAGGTCCATCCAAAAACAGATCAGTTCACAGATTTGTCTGTTTTCAATAAACTTGCCTAAATCTCCAAGTGAGGGACCTCATACATCAACTGCTTCAATGACTTGGAAGCATGTCTCTTCGATTTCTCGTGCTTTCCTTCCCAGTTTTTCTTGTCTGTTAAGGTCCACTCCAAGTCCCACTGCTTCTCGTCTTTCATCCAGTCCTGATGCACACGGATAATCTTGGGAGTGTCCTACAGACTCAGCCGACAAGCTTCGGCTTGACAGCATGCTACTTAAGCTGGAATGTCGGGCTCCTCTTGGATGGGTTTCAATTTCTACACACACTTCAATATTTGTTCCTTCCCTGCTGTAAATTCAGATAAAAACAATTGTGTCAGTTTGCCAGAAGGGTACAAAATATTAATCAGAAGGTGCTCGATTGGTGACATCTGCCTTTAGAAAGAAGAAAATTTACATACTTACCTAAAAGTAGGTGACTGAGTTTCATCTAGTTTGCTGTCAGGCAAACTAACAACCTCACAGTCAGTCTGGCTATCTTGATGAGTGTATTCATGTCGTTTGCCGGCTTCATCTAATCCCACGTATCTATCTAAGTCTGGGGGTACAGTGCTCGTACTTGGTAGGATGCCCACTTCCTGTACACTGACCCGGACTTCCTGGAGACTGGTGTCACTGAGCGATGGGTTGCTCTGGCCTGTCCAGTGATCAGTGACTACATGAGAGAATAGAAGATCTATAAGAGAATTTGAAACCATATCAGACTGGGCAGGAAATAGGGGGGAATAATAGTTATATTGGTTAAAACCACAAATGTATATCTATTTGAGTGAAATTTGATGTAATAAACCAAAACTAGGTAGTGCATAATTATGAAGTGGAAGCCATCCTGTCCCCAGATTGCTTCACCTGAGCTGTGGGTCACTGTAGCTCCTGGAGGTGCTCGCATTGGCTTTAACGAGTTAAACACCACTCAGTAAGTTGTTTAAAGCTTGGGCTACAGTTTTTATAACCCAAACCTGCTTAAAAATATGCTCTTAGTTGTATTATGTTGAAATTATATAAACGAATGCTATTCATTGGAGTGACATCCAATGAGATGCTTTTAATTCAAGCTTATTGAATTGTGGGTAGTGTTCAATAAAGAGTTCTAGTGACAAACAGCACTGATGCTCCACATTTTCTTTGTATATTTAATACAAAGTTTAGCAACTGGGTGTGCACATGAGGACAGCTCAACCCCTTTAATTGTCTGTTATGTAAAATCCACAAAAGATATAATAAAGTTTTTGGTTGGAATACTCCAAAATTTGAAAACATTCACAGGGTATGAATATACTGTGCGAGATGTTGTGCACTCACAGCTTGCTAAGTCTTCCAGTTGTATCTTGTTAGTTTCAGGTGGGTCACTCTGGGGTTGACACCAGCCGTTCCTACAGAGCGACATGGGAACGACCCCATAAACATACATCATCATTAGAGGCACGCCCACACCTGAAAAAACAACAAAGTACGTATGTTAGATCGGCGAAATATTCAACATGATTCAAAGAGGTTTAAGTTTGAAAACCAAAACCTAAATAAATTTAGAAAATAAAGGTTAGAACACGATATAACACAACTGGATAGGATGTATGGTTTCTCCATTTATGCTTGCCAAAATCCTACTTTTTTTTTTAACTCTTCATGTATTTTTCCTGTATTTTCCAAATATTTCTTATAACAACTAAATACACATTTTGTGGTTTAATTCATGCAAAAAAGTATGGTCACTACTTATCTTATAATGATTTTGCAAATAATGATCAGATAAAATAAAGACAAAAATTTTATTTAATGATTCAAAATTTTACCAAAATGCAGAAGTCCAACGCACCGGTTTATCGTTTTATTGGACAGAAAATCAGCTTCCAGGAAAGAACATTAAATTTGTTTTATGACTATGCCATTATGTAAAGGAAGAAAAGTTGGGAGCAAACTTTCTGTAGGATAAATTAATTTTGTGGTAGAAAATCTTTCAATTGGGAATGCCAAGGACAAGGTGAAAAAACTTTCATTTTCTACTATTCAACAGCAACACAAAACTAACACAAGAGGGAGCCATTCCTTTCTAATTGTAAACCGAAGGCTGAATAAGACCTTTACTTCTTAACGCATTTTAATGAAACCAAAGCACAGCTAATAAATTAGCAGGAAATATTAACACAGCTTTGACAAAACAATAAAAGATGGGTGCACTGTGATGTATTGCCAGGTAAGCATGCAGAGTGCAAAGTGCAAATTAACCACACAGTAAATGTCAAATTTCTTTTTGCATGTTTGATTTGTACCCACTTGTTTGCAGAACCTTCACCAAAGTGATGCTGCGTGATTATGCAACTCAGTGCGATAGGAATTTGGGAACACAAAGTCGAGCTCCAAACAAACAAAGGGACATCATTAACGCCACCAGAACACTGGGTCGCTATGGACTCAACAGGAGGGTGAGAGCAGGAGTATAAGCAAGCCAACCAAACAATTCATAGAGAGAGGAGTGAACTTGTTGGAGTTTAAGTGCACCTCAGCCACAAAAAAAAGCAAAAAAAACAAAACAATACATTTTCTGCTAGAAATATGGTAGGCAAAACAAAAGCTGGCGAGCAAAAACAACACAAAATGCAAGAGGTGTTAAAAGAAAAAAAGGTATCAGAAACAGGGATGCAGACAGGGAGTTGTATGTAGAGACACAGCAGTTGAATGTGTTAAAATGTGTGTGCCAATGGAAGATCACCCAGAAGTCATGAGTCATCATAATACTCTGTAATCCTCTGTAAAGAGTGTTGAGAAGACATAAGTAAGCATCTTTGCCAAGGTAACCCATACCAGGCAAAATATCAGAGGTTTCTTTAAATCAAAATGTTTGTTGGAAAATAAAAAAATTGTAATTTAAAATAAGGAACGTATTTAAAAAGTCTAAATATGTCACTAAATTACTGTTTAAATGCATAGTCATGGCATCACCTTGTTAGATCTGACTTGCCTCTGGTGTCTCTGAGGAGTATGGAGTTTCAAATTGCCAAGTCCATCTACAATGTTGTTAACTTCAAACAATGTTTCTGGAAGTATGATATTTTCACTATAAACATTTGGGTAGTAGCATGTTTCTTTAAAGTCTAAACCATAAAATAAACAAATTTTTAAATGCATTTAAGTGCAGCTGCATGAACAACACAGATTTTTCTTTCTGCCAAAGGGGTTCGAGTGCAAAACCAAAACTGGTGCTAAGTTAAAATACTTAATTGAGTTTGACAATTTTTTATATTTTGACATTTACATCCTTTACATTTACCTCAACTGGCCTATTTTAATCACAAGAAATTAAAAGATGTATGTCTATCTTCAAGTGTCTATTTTCTACTTACCTACGGTGACTGCTGCTATGACTGGCGACACAAATACGGACATCATCACCCCACTTGCCACAGTTAAGTAGTGCTTACTTCCTGAGATATTGTTTTTCTTACAACGACCATGGACCTGGAAGGTAATAAATTAGAAACAAATTGCCTCATGGAAATGTAATTTGTTCCTTGCTGTTGTTCTCTGTCTGTGCAACCACTTATCCACATCCACTAATAAACTCTAGCAGAGTACAAAAGAGGACATACTGAAAAACCTGTGTGAGCCTGTGTCCACCTCTCAATGGAATGTATTAAGTGTATGATAATATCCTGAACAATTGCATAAATTCTTATTTTCTCAATAAAAACTGTGCACAGTTAGCTGTTGCCATTATTGCTTACCTTACGGCCCATGTAGATTGGTATACCCACTATGATGACTGGGATAGCAATGCCCGCTATAAGGGAGATGACCACAGGTGCTCCGAGCAACATGCCCACTTGCCACAGTACTTTTCGAGTTTGAGACCATGGCTTCTTCCCCCAAAATGTACATCCTGAGGGACTGAAACACAAGAAAAACACAATTTTGTTCAATTCCAAAATATTTTATTAATCCCAAAAGGAAATTAATTGCAGTAGTAATTTGAGCTATTTAAGATTCGTCATCAGAGATGGTGAGGGCTGTGGAAAGGACTGATCTCCTGCGTTGGTCTGTGTTGAAGCAGATCTGAAGAAGCCTCTGCCTGAGGACACTCTTGTTGTATTACTGTCTTGTGATCAGGATGTTCAGGGCTGTCCATTATGTTCTTGAAGAATCCTTGTTTGCACAGTCATCTCTAGAGGGTCCAGAATGGGTCCCAGAACACAAGTTAAAGCAATGCAGCTGAATCTGTGTAATAGTCACAACATCAGCAGTGACTGATTGAATCTCTCAGCTGGTTCATCTGTAGTCCGTAATTAATTTGTCAGACATTCACGCATTGTATATTGATAATATATTTGGTCGGTTGGATGGACTCTACCTTCCTTTTATGCTCATGAAGTATCTATATCTTATGAGTGTAAATGGACTAAGCTTATCTAGCACTTTGCCAGTCATGCCGACCACTCAAAGCACTTCACCTTACCACATTCACCCCACAAATGTGCATTCATACGGAGATCGGTAGGCAATTTGAGGTTAAGTGCACATTGACATGTGGCAGGAAGAAACTGGAATCAAAAACACAACTTTCAGAATGCAAGACTCTTCCCACTGAGCCATAGTCGCCTCGTCTTTAGTGAATGAGATGCTAGAGCTCATGAAGAGTGGTGAACACATTGAGTAATTTCAAATAAAGAAAGGTGGCAGTAAAATGGGGGTCATTCATAATTAATATGATCATCCTGACCTTCAGCAAAAGTATTGCAATTAAATGTTTCCCTGATATCCTGTAGCCCTAAGAAGGTGATTAATGCAACTTTGAAGATCCCTTGCTGTTCTCTTGCCCAATGTATTTGCCTTTTTCAACAATTAATGGCTAAATATTTGCAAAAAAAGACATTTCCAAAAGTACTTTATTTGCGAGATCCAAACTTCATAATCTGTAAAATATGCAACCAGGATCTGCACAATTATACTGAAACATACATTTGTATGATCATCATTTTCTTCATCTCCCTTGCTGGAAATATTCCAAACATATACCAATAAAGTTAAAATTTTCATGAAACAAATGCAATACGTGACAGCATAATGATGTCTACTGTCATTGGGATGATGTGTCTCATCCTTTTCAATATTTCATTACTCATTCTTAATGGTTTTATCTCCATTTTCATTCTTATTTCTCTACCAGAATGTTTAACATTAGCAGCAAATCGTGAGAAAACATGAGAAAATAATTTTGGTTAATTGTTTTTGTTACAGAAAAGAAGTCATATTTAACACCGTTCTAGAGAATTTAATATTCAAAATACTGCCCTAGATGTTACCAAAACCTAATACCCAGCTTTGGTTGTATGCTCTAATTATACATAGAGAAATCTTTACTGACTAATGCTTTTCAGTCTATTTAAAGCCGTAATTAACTTATAGATTCAGGGATGGCAACATAAAGAGCACAAACTGCACTTAAGGACTATTTCGTTCCCTTGATTGTTTCACAACAGCAAAAGTCACTTTGGGGAATTATAGTAAGCTATTATTATTGTCCTCTGTTGCCCTGAACTAGCAGATTCACTGTGTGGTCTGTAAAGCTGCACCCTTCAGTAGAACGTTTGCTGTAATTTGCAGTGTAAGAGACAAACAAGGTAGGAAGAGAAGCAGGGAACATGTTTGGAAAGCCAGTGTTTCTTGTTTAAATTCGCTGATCCATGCAACTAACAGTTCCCTAATCAAATAATTATACACTGATGAAAAAAATTACACAGCAACCACACGTTTTCTTAGTAACACTAAAATCGACCTCACCACAATAGATATATGTTGGGACATTAAGCAGGATGAATGATGTGAAGCCAGCAGCAGCTTCTTTCCAGGACTGAAAAATCAATGGAAAATCCACAGTTGAACCCAATTCAGTTTTTTAACAGGGATATATGAACATAGCTTGCTAACAGGCTTAGTTTCCCAGCATTCACCTGGGTATTTCTTAACAGATCTACTTGCTATGATGATTATGATGGACAACATAAATAATTTTTTTTGTAAATAACATATTCTGTATTCATAACATATTCATATCATATTCTGCTGCATTTTGTGTTGCTTTGTTTTCTGCACTACTCTTACTCTACAAATAAAAAAGCAAGATATAAATTAAAGGAGCTGAAACTATAATTATATATTTTTAAGGGGTGTTTAGATTTTTTTATGAATTCAGTGAACAAGAATGAAAGTCATTAACCCCATGTACTGCTATGTAAGTAATGCAGCTGTAATGGGAACTGTGAGTTATTAAATGTTATTACTCATCCCAGTAAAGTTTAAGTGCCCTGTTCCTATAATGCACCGTACATAAAGTTGAAAAAGTTTGATTTAATGCAACAAAAGCCTGCACTTCAAGTAAATTTGCAGATTTGTGCAAAATTTAAATCTGAAATGTTATTACACAAAGTGGGAGCTATTTACCAACTATGAACTTCCCTGACTTCTCTCTGTGCATGAGATCATCTTAAACTGATGAAACGATCACACATGTGTTCTATACTTCAGTTAGCTAATCATAGTTTTAGATGACTTGAGGAAAAAAACAACTACATAAAAAAACAACTTTGGATTATATTTGTCAAAAACAACTGGATGCAGCAATGAACACTGCATAAGTAATTTGCAAATGTGTGAAGCTACTGTCAAAGCTGAGGAATGGAATAAAATATAGTGGGGATAAAAACAACCATCAGCCCAGCATATTTTCCTGGGACATTTCCATTGATCCAATTCTGCTCGGTATACTTTGCAAAAGTCTTCAGATTCCTTTAACTTTTTCACGTTTTGTCACGTTACAACCACAAACTTCAACGCATCTTATTTGCATTTTATGTGACGGACCAATGCAAAGTAGTGCATAACTAGAAAAAAATCTACCCACTACACCTACATAGACACTAGTGCAACCAACTAACCTTATAAGTCACCTAAACTACATAGAGTTAGATCTTCTCTCAACTTGGTGGGAGAAAAACTTTGAAAATTGCTAATCTTACAGACAGATGAAAAAATCCTCACATCTGCTGCAGGGCTGCTAAAACAGGTTCAATTGCAGGGCTCTGGTAGGAATTGTATGATGTAAATACCATCATCAGAGATATGTGCTAAAGGCTCATCAGAATCTGCTTTGCACATTGTAATTTGTTGCTGTGCTGGACTAATTACATACTGCATGTGGTTCCACCTGTGGAGACAAAATAGTCTGTTTGTGAGCAGAATACCTGAGGTAGTGCACATCGGTGATCTCCTGCATACACAGCCAGCAGAACTGACAGGCACACACAGTGCAGTTCATGCGGTTACAGCTGCCATCATTAGTCTTCATGATGTAGGCACCACAGCGAGGACATGGTTTGATCTCCTCTGCATCTGTAACAGAATAAATACAGAAGACAAGAATTTAATATAGTTACTTTTTAACTAGATACAGCTTCACGCTTGATTTCTTCTTTGTTAACCAAACAAGTAACAAAGACAAGAGAATGACATGTATATAATCCCCTACACATTGAGTTGGTGATTATATATCTAAGCAAGAACATTATATCTGGGGTTTCCCTATATTCCATTCTCAGGCTACTTTCCTTCAACATCTGCATGATGCCAATAGCTCAGAATTACGAGTATTTCATAATATTTTAGAACGTCTATGCAGATTTACAACTTCACACTACTGTGACACCACTTGACCAAAATGTAGTTACCAAATATCCATGAGAGATGGGTCAGAAAGTGTGGGAAAAAAACAAAACAAAATCATAGTAGAGATTTTTCCGTTCTTTTTAGTGTAAAATTTGAAGCTTTTTACACATCTTTACCAGGGGAGACAATTATTGGGGAGGGCCCCCGACTACTTCCTATGACAAATGTGACCACTCTCTTTAAACTAAGGGTCAACAGTAAGATATTGGACAGCAAAGCTGCTATAAATCTTACCTCCTCCAGGTTCTTCATTGAAGACATACATTGCAGAGGCATCGTTGCCACCTGAAGCGTGGCGGGAACGCTGACGGCGCGCCTGGTCGCACGTCTGGTTGGGGTGCCACAGCTGCCGACAGTGGTAGCAGAACTCCGTGTCACATCCCTCACGACCGCAGCTCAGCTTGGGACACTCTGCACAGCCGTAAGCTATGACTGCATAGCTATAATTCAGAGAGGCATGCAATTCAATGCCTACTTTACGTGGTCCATGTTGTTGCACTAACATGCTGATTTCAAGTTCAAAGACACATTGAAGTAGAGGAATTTGATATTTTATGAGTCCACAAGTATCAGTGTGTGATCACTGATCAAATGCTGGGGAATTTGAGAGATTTAAAAGCCATAACTTAGTTTTTTTCTCCAACTGGCATTTTGAGCGCCGTACGTTTTTTTTTATTTGTTTGAATCAAACAGGCTGGAGGCCACACACACAAAAGAGGATAATTACACTGCTGGATTGATCCCACTTTGGTGTCAGACTCAATATGAAGAGACTCTGAATCTTAGCTAATGCTCATGCATAAAACATTCAGATATGACTGTTATCAAACACACCAGCAGTTATTGGATTACCCAGATCACAGAACAACCTTTCACATGTTGCCATGCAAACAAGTTGAATAAAGTGGCAATGTTAAAATCATTCAACTCGTCCATGTTGGAAATTATATCATTGTGTTTAAGAAAACAGAGCAATTCATCTAAAGTGCGCTAATACATGAGTTTTATACCCTGTATGCCATAGCATCAATAAACTAAGTAATGCATTCCTGAATATGTCCAATATATAGAGCAATGGCTGTCTGAAAAAAACACAGATTTAGAAGGCCACAGTTTTATAGCAACCCAAGGAACCGATTCAGTTAATTTCCATGGGGTAATACATGAAAGCAACAAAACATTAATTGCATATACTGACCTTTAGCTATAAAAGTTTAAACAGAGCAGAAGGTCAAATGCTGCACCAGCTCTGGACATAAGAGTGAGTTGCGTAGTTGTACACATATAAAAAGATGCAAACATATTTTTTATACACTAAGGTTCTGTTTCATAGGAAAAAAAAATTTTTTATACGGATATGAGAAGACAGCCAGCATTTGTTTTCTTTTTTTATTTATGCTGTCATCACTGTTCCTTCTGGTCATTATGTATTTTTTGTATTTATATGTATACTTTTCAGACTATATCAGTACACAAGTAATTGATACGCCGAGATCTGTAAATATGGAAATAATGTTCTTCTCTTTATTATGAAATGTCTGCTATGTTACTGCTATGCAATCTAAATATAATTACTTCATGCAATAAAAATGAACTGTTTCACTTTATCTTTTGGCACTCTGTAATTAGCAGCCTGTCAGTATGACATCCATTTTTTCATATAGCATGGGTTGCCTTAAGCTGTCATTATGTGTAGAGAACCCCTTTTAATATTTTTTTTTTTAGTTCAAATGCATTGTTTCGAGCCTTATGCGGATTAACCAAGAAAATCATGAAACAAATAAACAGGTATGAAAATAATCTAAAAGACTAACAGAATGCCTGGGAAACTAATTTGTGAAATATTTATCATTAAAATAAGGCTGCTTGGCAGCAAAACATGAAATATAAATAAATTACAGGTGGCTAATAAACAGTCATATATTGTAACAAGTGTTTTTGAATAAAAATATATTCTCTCTATTGTGCTTTGTATGTAATTTGTAACTCTATCACACAGATTAGGTTTGTTGATTATTTTTCTCCATTCCTTCATCAAAGCCAGGCTGTTAGCACTGACAGTCCTGAACCCCGGTGCTTTCATGCCTCTGACTACAAACATCTACTGAATGCAGGAACAGAGCATGCACGTATGGACCTATCTTCTTACCCATCCATTCACATTAAGGTTGCCCAGCAATGGATCAGTGTCAGTGCATAATCCAAACAGCTGCAGGGATGATAAGAGATTAATGCTATCAGCATGTAATGTGTTCTGTTAAATCTGCTGTGTCTGTGGAAAAAAACATCCATGGCTCTTCCAAAAAAAAAGCAGCTCAGAAGTAAAATCTGGTTTAGCTGAGCTTTATGTCTCCTAGGGGTGTCAGGGTAAGATGTTTTTTTTTTTTTTTTCAAACTGTGTTTTTATTTTATGTTTTATGTTTTTATTTTATATTTTTTAAAAACTGCATCACATTTTCTATTTTGCTTAAATTAGACATTGGTAATGCACTGTCCAGATATCTTTTTTCTCAGTTTATTTACTTGTGCCAGTGACAATAATGGATATTCTCTTCTGATTCTGGTTCTGACGTTCTGCACATTACATTTTTTTTTGTGTTTTGGCAGCATATCAGGAAATTAAAATCATAACAAACTCCTTTCACAAATAAACTCCTACATCTTTTCCATTTCAAAATTCCATACTTTTTCAATCTCCACAAATTAAAACAAACCTTAATACATATTTAGAAAATAGAGTTGGGTTTTATTTGTAAATAATCAATAAATCATGAAAAAAAAAAACGAATGCTGATGTTGGCTTCCAATCAAGCAGTGTGTTACAGGCCACTGCTTTCTTTGTTTCATTTTGTCAAGTTTTTTCAAATCTACTTTAAATTTGTAACACAGTGTGTACATTTTTAATACATGGAATGTGTTTATAAAACTTCAAAACTCTCAAATTAGCGTCCTATGAAATTCAAATATTTTTCTGTCGTCTGTCTTTTCTACCAAAATATATATTTTATTTAATTTGTACTTTTCATAATAATGTGGGTGCATCCTAAAGCCTAAAACAAAGAAAAAACTGAAGACACTATATTTAGGGGAGAAAATTGTATCTCATATGATCATGTAAACCAAACTGATTAGTCAGTTCAAGTGGGGGTGTGCAAATTTAGAGGTAAATAATGTAAATTAAATGGAAATCAGTGAAAAACACTATTATTTAGAAATTCATTTTTTTATCAATTAGATAACACAATAAAAGTCTATTAACTCATATATTTTTCCATACTCAATTTTCTTTTTCCATACTTATGTAGATTTAATAAAGGAAAAAAGCAAATTAGACTTTTCCAGACTTTTAAAGACAGGAACCCTGATATATTGATTTTAGACTCTTTAACAATGTCTCCTTTGTCATTAGCCCGAAGTCCACCAGATCCTTGACATAAAAATAAATACATCTACCGTACATAAAATATTGCTCAGCACGCAAATAAAAAGAACACTCCTATTGGGCACAAATTAACCCAATATGAATGAATCAAACCATCCTGATTGATATGGTGATCAGGGCTTAATCTGACAAATCTGAATTCGGTCTACATTATATCTGTGCAATACCACCAAAAGTCAAACACGGTGATGGCAGCATCATGCTACAGGAAAGTTTTTCAGTTGAAGAAGAAGATGGATGCAGAAAATAAAAGATTTTGTTTGTGAAAAGATTGGAAACTGAAAACAAGAGATTTACAGGCTACTGCAATGGTCTCATAATACAGACAAGCTGCATTAAGGGTAATTATGCAACACAAAAGTCTGTTACATGTTGAAGTTTTTTCTCCTTTGTTAATGTCAAACTATTTGGAGTTAAAAGTTTGCATAAAAAAGGTCCTGTCCAAGCATGGCTTGAAAAACCAAAACCCCTAACTAAGCTTTCAAATGCTGCCAGTTTATCATTTTGGTGATAAGTGATTTATTCTGAAATTTTGGGACAGAACAAGATTAATTTCCAAATAGCACACAAGCCGAGTTCAAGACGAGTTCAGATAAGGAAATGTTTTTGGCGTATGGAAAAAATTAATTAAGCTGTTATTGTAAAACAGTCACATGGACTTGTTTAGAAATCCAACTATCGCAATAATTATTACATCATGCAACATTCCAGGTTCAGGCTGACATGAAAGTACTGAGTGCCAGAAAGACTTACGTAAAATACAAACTTTCTTTGGATCGCTTAAATAATCCCACATACACACCAATGATATGACTTTGTATATATATGACATTCTTTGTATTAGACGTCAGGACTTGAGACTTGGAAGTTTTGATGATGTAAAGCAGAGTGCAGATGTTGCTCTTTAAAAAAGCCCCCGTGATCGGCTCTGACAGGAGAACACTTTTGTCCTATCATTTTATTTAAGACTGTTTTGTGCCACAGCCTGTTTCTTTTATTTTCAACAACATAAAACAAGGGATGTGATGATGTCAGGGGTGGACAGGTGCTTTTTTCATGCTGTTGAGTTGGATTTTTCTAGAGGGAGTTGTAGCTGGGTGAGTTAAGGATCCCAGTAAAATCCATTTTTATACATGTTAATGCAATGAGGTCTAAAAAAGAAAAATTTATAGTAGCACATGATTTTATTTTCCACAGAGTTATATGTGTTAAATTATTGGTTTGATGACTCAGCTCTCACCTGCAGTCAGGTGCAGGGCACCAGCGTGTATCTGCGTCAGCAGCCAAAAAACGCCTCAACTGGAACTCCTCAAATCTCTCCAGTAGTGCCTGGTCATCCAGGATGGCACGGACATCCAGCGGTGCCAGCGCCTCAGGGCACTGCGGGCACGCAATGTTCACCCTGCTCTCTGATATCTCGATGCGCAGATACTGGCGAAGGCAGTCAGAGCACGCCCGATGCGAACAGGAGCTGAGGTGCGGAAAGTGGCAGCGTGGCTGGCTGAGCAGGCACAGCGGACACTCCTCCAGGTGTTCATCCAGGAGCTGCTCCTGGCTTGAGGAGGTGAGGGAAAGGACGCCAGTGGATCCTCTGCTTGCTCCACACACACACCCCTCTGTGACAGTGCTGGTCTTTCCCACCTCTGCTGCAACTTGCACAGTTGCACCTTCTGCTCCCTCTGCTCCAGAAGCTCCTGGTTTCCCAGCATCTACTGCTGTGAGGCTGATGCCCTGAGAATAATGACAGAGTATATTAGTTTACCAAATCTAACCATGTGTTCAGAGGGCAGGCTACTTATTGTTTGTACTGTTGCTGAATGTATCTTCAGTTTACGGTTTCATGGCAACATCATTTTTAGAAATTACAAACTAATTACTAGTCTGGGGATCTGTTTTGGCAGTTTCCCCTGGACACTATCCATGGTACATACCAGAAAATGGATGAAGTCACTGATGGGCCAGTTAATGAAACAAACACTCTAATGGATTTGAGAAATACCTGGATGAGAATGGAATAAACCTGATACTAAATCCAAAGAAATCCTTACAAATCCTTACAAAAATACAGTGCTGTGCAAAATTACTCACATCCTTTGAACTTAAACCAACACAAAGAAGAGCATAATTGGGAAATGGAAGGGCATTTTTTAACAACTAAAAAGTTAAAAAGTGAGGTATGCATGTGTTTATTCAATGCCCCCTGATTGAATATTTAGATGAAACCACTTTTTGTTGAACTTACAGCCGTTTTTGGTGCAGGTCTCTACTAGCTTATTTGAATCTAGAGACTAAAATTTCTACCCATTCTTCTGTACAAAATAACTAAAGCTTAGCCACACTGGATGGAGACCGCCTTTGAACAGTAATTTTTAAATCTTGGCACAGATTTTATTCGCTTTTAGGACTTGACTTTGACCAGACCATTGTAATATATTAATGTTTTGTCCATCTATCTTCCCATCACCTCTGACCAGTTTCCCTGTCCCTGCTGAAAAAGAGCATGCCCACACCATAACGCTGCCACCACTGTGTTTCTCCATGAGGACGGTGTGTTTGAAAATGCCGTCTCACTTTACCACTTCACAAAGCATCTCATTTGACTAGATCACCTTGTTCTACAGGTTTCTTATGTCCTGTACATGGCTGCTACAAACAGGACGTCTTATATCTTTCTTTCAATAATTGTTTTCTTCTTGCTACTGATCCATAAAGGCCTTCTGCCTGAGATCTTGGCTGCTTTTCTGATTAATGCTCTGCCAAGCCTGTCAGTTAAGGTAGGCAGCCATCCCTTTGTGGGTTTGCGGCACAATATTCTTTTAGTTTTCAGATTGTGCCATTTCTATAATGAGATTATTTCTCACACTGGTGGAGTCTGTTTCTAATTGTGTGATTTCTGAAGAAGCCAGTTGTACTGATTTTTAGTTTTGGTAATCTTAGTAAAAGAAAGCTGAATAGAACTGCATGCCAAACTTTTCTGATTTTTATTTGTATAACATTTTTTAAACCTATGAAAAATTATGCACTGCTTTGTGTTGGTCTATTACTTAATGTCAGAATTATATACACTGATGTTTGTGGCTGCAATATGACAAATGCTAAAAGGTTCAAGAGGTACAAATAGTTTAGCAAGACACTGTACAATTTATACACTACTGTGGGAAGGGTTCAAAAGACACAGAAGAATATGCAGTGAACAAAGAGCAAAAATACATTCCTGGCTCATCTGTGAGTAAAAAAGCAGTCCAAAAAAGCTTGAATAAAGCTTGAATTAATATTGGTCCAGACCCCATCAAAATATTCCAAGAAATTCTCAAATTTTAAAGAAAGTTTTTTCATTATGAACTTTCAAGCAAAACATTTCAAAATCGAGTTTGTTGAAAGTCCCACCAAACCAGACGAAGAATGTTAGATGCCCCACTCTCACCTGCTCTGGATGTTCACTCGGAGTAAGAGTTATAGGCATCTCTTCTTTTGGCCAGGACTCCACAGGCCTCTCAGGCTTCGGCTCTGATTTGGGCTTTCGGCTGAAGAAGCTAAGGAAGCTCAGAGGCCCCGTCTGTTGCTTGGGCCTCTTCATGATCAGCAGCAGCTGAGGAGAACAGGCCAACGACCATGAGAGGGATGAAAGCTGTACTGTGTCTTTGTTTGATCTGTGTGTGGGCGGATGAGCGCAGTGAGAGCTCTCACGGATCAGAGTCTTGGAGCTGGACAGCTATTTTGCTATATGAGCAAAGAAGAGTGGGAGAAATGGAGAGGGAGACGTTGAAAAGGAGGTAATCCCTGCCTGAGGGGAACATCGCTAATTTGGTGCTGTTTCAGAGGGCTGATCATGCAGTTTATTTGTCCTCCTCTGCTTGCTCCTTAACTGAAGTTCGAATGGTTAAAATTAGTTCTCCGCTTTCTACCACCTTGAGCTGAGGTCTCAAAGTCCTTTTTCCTGCAGAAAAAAGTACAATAGAAACTGTTGAGCATTACATGCACAGCACATCACATTTCAGTGCCACTATGAGTTAATTTATAATTAAAGGCCAACATAAGCCGGTTACTAATTTTAAGGTATAACAAGGTTTTTGAAAGGTTACAGTTTACAATGTTCTGTCACATCAATTCTAAGGTTTAAAAGCCCTTTTAATGAGATGGCAGAGACAGTGCAAGAATAACCAGAGTTGCTCATCAGAAACTGAACACACATTTTAATGTCTTTTGTGGACATGTTGATGCATAATCAGCACATGTGGGACCATGATAGAAAACAGAAAACTCTGATATTTATTTATATGTAATGCAATTCATGCAAAACCACCTGCTGTTGGGATCTTTGCACCATTGTCTTCTCATCATTATGTTTAGACTTGAGCAATAAGGTCACAGCCAGGTGGATGACAGCTGTGACCAGCTGACTAAGTGGATTGAGGGAGATGGATGACAAACCCGAGACGAGGCAGTACAAGTCGGCACAGACAACTCAGTCTCTCCATCAGGCAGCAGTGAGATTTTATTATCGGTTTATAATCAGGCCCAAAGAGCAAAGACGGCATGAGGTGATTCACAAAACACCAGACCAATTACAATAGCTGTCGCCATGGCACCGTGTCAAATCGGACAATGGAATATAGCATGAAATGTGAGATAATTAGAGGTTATCATCTATTTCAAGCTCTATTATATCATGTCGTGTGATTCTGTAACTACAGTAAAGAACAAATCTTGGATATTTAAAAAAAACTTTTTACATCAGAACATTTTTAATGAACGGAGGCTGTTTTGAAAGCAACTGCTATGTTTTATTGTGAAGCCAAATGTATATGAAACTTTAGTAGCAATGTGACTGAGATTAGAAATGTATTTTTCCTTTAGTGCTGTGGATATGCGAAATATGTTATGATTCTGGCCCGTCTGCCTGCTCTGTCTTCATGTAATCGGCTAATCTGCTTCACCCGTCTGCTGCTGCACTGGAGTGCAATCAGTCATGCCATGCACCTGTTTTTCTGCAGTTATATTCAGCCCTCAGACAGGCAGACACTGCCAGATTTTCGAAAACCTACCAGTTAGTAGATGTCCAGCATTCCTTCCTGCCTGACCACGTTTTTTGACCACTTTTTGCATCTTGGATTTCCCTGTCTTGCCTGACCCTCATTGGATGTCTCTCGCCTCTGGATCACAACCTTGTTTCTGCCTCTCGACCAAAGCCTCCTGCCTCACCCCTGGATTTGTCTGCCCGAGTCTGCATCCCTGGCTTCACCCAGTTACTGGATAATATTAAACTTGCCTATATTACTGAACTGGGACAAATCTGAATATGTTTTAATAAGAAGCAGAAAAAATGGTGAAGCTAAAGGATTTTACTTAATATTGGACAAAAGGTCAAACCGTGATCGCTGGACAATTGTTTCAGAGCATATCTGAAACTGCAGCTCCTGTGAGGTGTTCCCGGTCTACAATGGTCAGTTTCTATCAAAAAAGGGTCCAAGGAAGATTGGTGAACTGGCACAAGACTGATGTTCAATATGAATAAATTAATGTACAAATTTAATCACTAAAACATTCAAAACTAAGTTAACACCTGTGACATCAACTCACTCATGCATTATATTTTATCTGAAATAATTTTTAATTATATACAATACAGACCAAAAGTTTGGACACACCTTCTCATTCAGAGTTTTCTTTATTTTCATGACTATGAATATTGTAGCTTCACACTGAAGGCATCAAAACTATGAATTAACACATGTGGAATTATATACTGAACAAAA
>JAHUTJ010049772.1:0-30753 GCA_036250325.1 Characodon lateralis
CAAAATAAAAGCCTTTACATTTTAAACTATAGAAAATTGCAGCACTGGGCTTCACACTAATGTTGGAGCTCATCCAGTGTAGGAAATAGGACCAGGTCAGCCCTTTAAAATAAGGCTCAGTGAAAATTTCAAAATAAAAGCCTCAACCTTCAATAGTTACTAATGATTTTTTACAACCTTTGGCTCTGGTCCGAGAAGCACGCACCAAGAGGCAGGCCCCGTCTAAATTTCTTCAGAAATTTTCTAGTTTATTACTATTATTATTGTGTGAATGCTGAAGAGTGAATAATTTTAAATGGCAATTTCATAGACTTTTGAATATACGCTGTAGTAAGCATTAGCATTTTAGCTCATTTTAGCTTTTACATTGCTTTTTGCATTGTAGATGGCTTAAATTAATATCAGCCTTCATGCTAGTGATAGCCAATATGCTAATGCTAGCATTTTAGCTTTTCTTTCTGCTCTCTTAGCTAAAGAACATTTTTGCATTTTTAGGCAATTTCTTGTTTGTTTTCGTGTTTCTTCAGTGTATTTGTTGTAAGTTCCTTTTTTTCTGAAATTTCTGCATTTTTTTATGTATTTTAACACTGACTTCAGCTTCTTAGGCTATATTTTTGCTTCAATCTATGCTTTTTCAGCTCATCTATGGCAGCTCTTTCCTGCTTTTTTAAAGTTTTTGTCAGTTCTTGCATTTCAACAGCTCTTTCAACAAGTAGTTTTGAGGTAACTTTACATTGTTAAGCTGTTTTATAGCTAATAGTCTTCCTGCTGAAACAGATCAGAGGACAGTTTTCCTTTTCTGTTTCTGCTATTTCTACTAATTTATCAGATTTCAGCAGATTTTCTGCAGTCAATTTCAGCTTGTTTCTGCCAGCTTTCAGCTAAAAAAATTCAGCTTACAGCATTCACACTGCATTTTCGCAGGAAATGCTAATTTTTCTAGTTTAATCTAACCTTCCAACACCATTCCAAACCCTTTGTGAAATGCCTTGAGACGACATGTGTTGTAAATTGGCGCTATATAAATAAAATTTAATTGAACTTTGAAGCTGTAAAGTTTGAGAGGCCCATTTGGAGTAATGCTATGAATTGTCTTTTTTTTGCTGAAGTTTATCACTATGATTGACACAAAAAAAAAGACATATGATGAGATTAATCTTTAGAATATCAAATCAATAATGATCACACTACATGGATAAGATGTCATTGCAACATTGCACAATCATTTTACAAAAATGGTTTTAATTTTATTTGCTTGGTATATACACAATGTTTATCAGTATCATTTATTTAATATGCTGCATAGTAACCTTAAATCAACATTATTACCACTACATATAATACAAGCAAAACAGGTCTCCGAGCTGCACCCTCACTCTTACTGAGGCGCAGTGCTGTGTGGTGATTGGCCTGCACAAAGTTCGACTAGGTCTTTTAGGGTTTTTGAGATATCTTGCAGACCTTGAGATGCAACAACAACCTCCTCAAGTTGGTCCAATATACATGGCAGTCCAGTGTCCTCTTGTCAACCAAAAACATAAAAAGTATTATTTCACTACAGAAACAAATACAAATAACTAAAACACTCCATTACTTGACCTTGAGCAACAACCTTTCTGTCCTTCTTTTATTCCCTATTGGACTCTGTAGCTGTCTCTCTGGCACAGCATATAATTGTCTTGTGTGCTGCTTCCAGAGAGCAGGTCCTATATTGTTTCATGAAACGCCATTCAAGTCAAAGGCAAATTAGATTAACTGCCAGTTTCATGTTTATGTTAGCATTCTTTCCATGAAAACCAGAAATAATAGTCTCATACCTTAGTATTATAAAGTTGTTACATTCCTTCCCAATTTTCCGCAAAGATGAGAATTCCAAAATAAATGACTAATTGTTTCTGCATGATCTTTGCAAAATGTACAGGTGGGGTCTTTTATGTTAATATATTTCATCATGATAAGTAGGATGAATTTTGTGTAACAGTTTAAAGGAAACATCTATAATTTTGTTATTTATCAGAAGTTTCTGATGAAATGTCCACCCCTTTTTTCACAGTTAATCAGGGACATCGTCTTTCCAGTAAAAACAGCTGAAGATACAGTAGACTGCATTAACTTGGCTGACTAGATGAAAATCTTCGTGTATAACATTGAACAGGAGATGGCACCAATATGCTATTGATGTGTCTATCCTTCCAAACCCTAAGAAGAAGTAAAGCGGAGAAGAAGAACGATAGGAAGTGTTTGTCAGGAAGGAAGACATGTATTTATGTGTTTTCATCGACAGTAAATGGGGATTTAGTGGGCACAGACTTAGAAAAGCGTGTTCTGTTCTTTCAACGTCTCTGCGTGTTTTTGGGCAGTGTGGGTAATTCCTTCCGAAGTTTTAGCCACAGTTACCGTTTTGCTAACCCTCAGATAAATCGCACTTGGACAGAGAGGCGGAAGTCTGTTTTCTTTGCCCACCGTTGTCAGCAAATCCCTGTGAAGGGATGTGGAGGATAACTGCACAAGCCTGTTGGGTTCTACTGTCGGCCTGCTTTTTAATGAACTTGGTTTTTGGTTGGTTTCAGCACAACAGCGGAAGACCCCAAACGCAGCACAACGAGCAGCGGAGCAGCTCCTCCGACAGTCCGGATCAAAGCTGCCTCTGTCATGTAAGGGACCCCTGCAAAGTAGGATTTTTAGCCTCTTTATGCAAAAACAAGGTTGTTTTACTAGAAATGTTGTTTCATTTTCCATTATCGTGGCCGTATCATTATGTTGCTTCCCGGCAGTTCAGGGGCAGCATCTTTATATCCAATAGTGACGCTGCAGGCGTTTCTGCTGGCCAGCTTTAAATGCAGGTCAGAAACCCTGGTCTTCGGATGGCCTGCAGTTTTCATGTTTGTTCAAACTTGGGTCCTGCATAATCAAATGAGCTGCTCTGTATCAACCCCCTGCAGGACCCAAATCCAGGTGTACTGCAGCTATTCTTCATGACACAGGCCACTATACTTATATACAATGTCCGTTTTCTAACTGCTGCATTCAATTGACATTCAAGCTTTGTGTAGGGGGGTCTACGTAGTGCTTTTTAATTTCAGCTCGTAGAGGTTTCACTCTCACTGCCAAGTCCAAATCGTGGTGTGTCCTCATTGGCTGCAAGTTAGATCCTACCTTGCGCCTGCTACTGGGGGTTGTAGTTTTTAACTCGACAGATTATCATTGCTCTTTGGGGTAGTAGTTGCTGTCCAGAACTACAAGCGATGTTAGGTGGGGTTTGGTTGTTTGGAGGCGGAGCCCAATCAGTTATTGTAGTAGTGGTTAGGACAGCTCAGCCCACAGAAACCCTGTTCTCTGCTCCAGCATATGGGAAGCAGTTTTTATAAGAGGGGACTAAAAGGGAAATTTTGGTAATAATAGGCAAAAGAAAAGGATGCTGAAAATAATTGGGCACATTATCATGGTGCTGGCAATCAGTGGACTGCTGCATTCAGAGGTCAGCTGTTCTGTTTTATGCTTCTTTTTTTGGTAATCTGTATTTCTGATGTGTCTGCCAAATTTTTACATAGTTTAAAATTGTATAAAGATTCTTGTAAGTAGTCTTTTAATTGTTTTGGAGGGTTATTTCCTAATACTTAAAGCACAAATACAAACATTAGTGGTCAATTGGCCTTATCGGTACTTTCAATATTTTGTTTTCATAATTGAAAAACAATATGTAAACATGAAAAGAGTTTAATTTGGTAGTAATAAATGGCCATTTAATAAAATTTCATTTTAGCTTCCTTTTTTGTCACATGTTAATTCCTTGAGGAACGGATCAAGCTTTTTGTTCATTGGTAATTGTTAACTTTTTTGTTAATTGAACACCATTTGTTCCATAATGATACCATGACTAAGTTTGGAGACATATTGAATATATAATGGCATTTAAAATAATAAGCTGTGATTACTTGGAGCCATACAAAGAAAAAAAAAAAGGACCAGCAGTTGACCTTCTGTGAACAAGAATAATAACAACAGCACTATACAATATTTTTTTTAAATCCTCAGTATGTAGTTGTTAACTGTGGAAGTATTTACAGTGATGGATTATGTAGCCCTCTCTGCATAATTTTCATCTGATGTAAAGGTAGTAAAAGCCACCTATTATGTAGGGTAACCAAACTATACCTGACCTAGTGAGGCCTGAATTTTAAAAGCTTTTGTTGTCAAACAGTTAAAGCTGCAATAGGTAATATTTGTAAAAATGTCTTCTTTACATATTTGTTAAAACGGTCACGATGTCCTGACATTAAATACTAGACAGATGATATGTGGAAAAAAAATCATGCTCCTCTTGCTCCTCCCAGTGGTCCTACTGCCATTTTCAGATATACACTGCTCCTGGTCAGAAACAGCCAATCAGAGCCAGGAGGAATGTCTTAGCAGTGATCAAGGGGGAGGGACCTGTAATGGTGCGCTTGTTCAAATTTTCAGGCTAAGCCCAGTTTTTGATGAGACTATTTCAGTATTATTTCTGCTACCGTAAATGACAAACTACCTCCGATTATAAAAATAATTTTTTTTCAGAATTCTGTTTTGTTGTGCGAGTTTGTGATTGCACTGGTTTCCTATTTATTGTCGATGTTTTCAAAATCTAAATATAGGAAAAGTAACCATGAATGATTTAAAAACGTATAAAAAGTTATTAAATTACAAATGAAAAGTTTATTTAACCTAGATTGCATATTTAAAGCAATTTCAATATTAATATAATTACTTCAAAGAAAGCCAACTGCAAAATAAAGTTGCTCAGATTTCAATCAGCTATTCAGTATCCTGATGGCTTAGAAATTAAAACTGTTCTCCAATCAGCCTGTATACATCCCTGGATTCTTCTGCGTATATTTAGCATGTGGAAATAACGTTTAAATTTTTGAATAGAAGCTTTTTTTGAGTAACTTATCTAGTTTTCATTGTAAATGACTTAAACTAAACATTTCAGTTACATCTTGTGTGTCATAAATCTGTAGGTAACTTTACAACTAAATCAAATGTCTGATCACATTTGCAAAGATTTTGTAAAGGTTTTGTTCTATGCTTGCTAATTTGCATTTATGTTCAGCCAAGACATAGTTTGTTGTCCTTGGACCAGAGCATCTGAAAATGATGTTCTCACTTACAGTACAGTACAATGTAAATAATTCTGTTGCCATATTTGACCAGAAAATGTCCTTTTAAATCCAATATCAAAATATTTTCTTGGATATCCCTTATTCACTTGTCAAAAGTAGAAATATTCTATACCAATGTGATACAGAAAAGTAGTCACTTCTTTTGACACTTCAAGGCTGGACTATTGTAATTCTTTACTAATAAGGAATTTCAGTAAAAATCCTTTCACAGCAGCATTTTTGATAAGTTAGGCTTCTGATAAAAATAAAATGAGACATCTTATTTCTCTCATTTTTAATTAGGTTCCATTAGATATTAGAAGTCTGATTGATCCAAAAGTTGCTAACAGATCACTCCGTTCTCAGACTGCAGGTTTAGTGGTGGTATTACAGGCTCCTCTCCTGTGGAACCAGCTCCCAGTTTTAGTCCGTGAGGCAGACATCCTGTCTACTTTTAGGGCTAGGATTAAAACATTGCTTATTGATAAAGTTTATAGTTAGAGTGGTATATGTTATCCTGAGCCGTCTCTGTAGTTGGCCAACACAAATCATCTTTATTTATAGGCCACTTTAAAAATAGCAAGCACTGATCAAACTATTGTTCATAAAAAAAATTTAATTAAATTAAAGGACAGAAATAAAACAAAATGTAGTACTTTAAAAATAGAGTAAAATCCAAGTATCAGTAAGAATAAACATTTGACATCAGAAAACAAAATCAAATAAGCATAGACAAGAAAAAAGGATTAATGAGGTAAAACCCAAACCAGAGGCATGTCTTCAAAGTAGGTTTAAAAATTATTAGAGAAGAAACTTTTCTAATTTAGAAACATTTCAGAATTTTGGAGCTGCTATGTCAAAAGCCCTTTCCCCTCTAAGATTTTTGTGTCCTTGGCATGTGGTGCACCAACCAATCATGCAACTGTAGTAGGCTGCTATAGGCTTAGGTTGCTAACCACTTTTCATATGCAAGCTACACCTGGCCCAGGTTTTTTTTGTGTGTTGAGCCATGTCGTGTGTGAGCATGTTTGATCAGATGGCAGTGTGATTTAGTTTGGTTTTTATGGACTCCATTAAGGGAGCACATTGTGTGCTTAAAGTTTTACTGTATACATGATGGTTTAAACTGGTACTGGTTTTGTGTCTTCTGGCATATCTGCTGTGACTGCAAGGCAGTAGGGAAAAAAAAAGAAGCTGAGCATAGTTACCGTTTGTCATGGATCACGCCCGAACTAAGTTCACCCACATCTCAATCCTTATGGGTTCCCATCTCTTCTTATTTTTGTTTCTACTTAATTATAGTCAAGTTCAGTGCTGTATTTGTAGGGCAGTTTATTCTTGTACATTATGGCACTCCAAAGGCTCCACCTGGGGTTGATCAAACCTCCTGTTTGTAGATAATATTTATCAGATTCAGAAATAAATTTCATTTCAGAAAACCGAACATAAATCAGTACTGTCACAGAAAAGATGTTATTGTGTAAACAGAGTAATAAAACCAAGATTTAAAGTTTAGCACAAACTTTTCTCTAAAAGAACAAGTGGACATTTAAAAAGTCTAGAAACATGTTTGTATGTGCAACTAATTTGCCCTGTCTTTGTGCTCTGCTTTAGCTCACTGGAGTTCTTGATGACTGCTTCTGTGATGTTGAAAGCATTGATGTTTTCAACAACTTCAAGATTTATCCTCACATCAAGAAACTGGCAGAGAGAGATTACTTCAGATACTACAGGGTAAGACTTGCCACACTAGTGTGTTATAAATCAGGTGTAAATAAATATATATATGAGTAAATGGGCCACATTAATGAAGTTGTGTGTCGAGTTCCCAGGGCCTTTGCTTATTCACTTGTAAGGCTCAATTTAAAAACAACATAGGAGGCACCAAAATTCTGTAAATAAAAATAAAAGTCATCCAATAAAAAAGAGATACAAACCCAATTCCAGTGAAGTTGTGACATTGCGAAAAATGTAAATTAAACAGAATACAATTATTTGCAAATACCGTTCAACCGTGATGCAATTAAATACACTGCAAAGACAAGGTATCAAATGTTCAAATTGATAAACTTTATTGTTTTTTGGAAATATTTACTTATTTTTTATTTGATGCTTGCAACACATTCCAGAAAAGCTGAGAAAGGGGCAATCAAAAGACCACTAAAGTTGAGTGGAATGTTCCAAACATCTGTTAGGAACATTCCACAGGTGAACAGGTTAATTAGAAGCATGTGAGTGTCATGATTGGGTTTAAAAGGAGCATCCCTGAAAGATGCAAAATGCAGTAAAAGACAAGAAATAATCACAAGCTAACAAATAATTTGATCAACATAATGCACACTCTTTCTTCCAGAAATCACCAGACCCACCAGAGTAACATCCCATTTTGGGATGCTAATTGATGATGTTTTTACTATATTTAAAATAATTCTGTAATTGGAATATTAATTAATGATATTAGTGACCATCTGTCAGGTGTTGTAATATATAACAGAAATGACAGGACTAGTAAATCACAAAAGCAGATAATGTGTAAGAGAGCAAAATCTGAGGAGTAAATAATGCAATAAAAACAGATTTAATGGCACAGAACTGGATGAGGCAGTGGGTTGGTAATAATAAAAAGAAATATAATTTCTATAAATATTTATAGAAATATACAATAAACGTTGTTCTATAAACGTTCATACCAAAAAGAATACGTATAATAGCTCTATGTGGATGACAAGAGGACTAAAAAATGCCTGCAAAAAGAAAATGCACTTTGTAGAATTTACATAAAGTCAAGAACTAAAGAAGTGGAAACTAAATAAAAAAGATATAGAAATAAGTTATGAAATATTTTAGGGTAGGGTAAATAGGAATATTATGCAAAAATAAGAAATAGCAATAAGCACAATATCAAAGAAATGGAATATTCTGAATAGTATAAAAATGGTATGAGTAAATTAGAATACCATCCATTTTATCCTGGACGCAGGGGCAGCTGACTTGGTAGAGTTCCACCGGGAGGAGTCCTGGACCACCTTCCAGGGGAGGCATCCAGTATAGATGCCCGAGCCACCTCAACTGACTCCTCTCAATGTGGAGCTGCAGCAGCCCTACTCCGAGCTCCTCCCAGATGGCCAAATTCCTTACCCTATCTCTTAGGGAGTGCCCAGCCACCCTGTGGAGGAAGTTCATATCAGCTGCTTGTATCCAGGATCTCGTTCTTTCGGTCATGACCCAAAGTTCATGCCCATAGATGAGGGTAGGAACGTAGACCGACCGGTAAATCCAGAGCTTCGCTTTTCGGCTCAGGTCTCTCTTCACCAAAATGGTCCGGCACAGCGTCCTCATTACTGCAGCGGCCGCACGACCCGACTGTCAATCTCCCTCACCATTCTCCACGCACTCGTGAACAAGACCCCGAGATACCTGAAACTCCTCCACTTGAGGCAGGAGCTACCCTCCAACATCAAGAGGGCAGGCCACCCTTTTTTGGTTAAGAACCATGGCCGCTGATATGGAGGAGCTGATCCTCATTCTAGCCGCTTCACACCCTGCTCTGGAGTCCACAAACTCCTGTTCCGCTTGTACATAGACCAAATAGCACCTAATATAGGGCCCTCGACTCCATACTGCTGGAGCGTCCCCCACAGGGCACCTCGAGGGCCACAGTCAAATGCCTTTTCCAAGTCCAAAAAACCCATGTGGACCGGGTGGGCAAACTCCCATGAACCCTTAAGCACCCTGTAGAGCTGGTCCAGTGTTCCACTGCCGGGACGAAAACAACACTGCTACTCCTGAAACTGAGGTTTGACTGTCGGCCGAACTTTCCTCTCCAACACCCTGGCAAAGGCCTTTACCAGGGAAGCTGAGGAGCATGATACCCCTGTAGTTGGAACACACCCTCCGGTCCCCCCTGGTTTTTCATTCCAGAGGCACTCTTCCTGACCGCCAGACATGTCAGTCACAACAGCCTCACAACATCCAGATACTTGAGGTACTCAGGGTGGATCTCATTCACCCCCAAAGCCTCCCACAGCCCGGGCCGTTGGACACGTCAGCCGCTTCAGGAGACCCACAAGCCAATCACAGCCAATAGGACTCCTTCTTCAGCTTGACCACCACCAGGTTCGGGGATTGCCGCCGCAGACCTTGTGGCCACAGCTAGGGGCGTCATCGACAATATAGGCAGAGAACATTGTCCACTAAGACTCTATGTCTCCAATCTCCCCCGGAATCTCAAAAGTCAAAGCTTTCTCAAATATGGTAGTTGAATACATCCCTGGCTGAGGGCTCCACTAGACATTATCGGCACCCCCAATCTCTATACGATTGGGCCTGCCAAGTCTGTCCGGCTTCCTCCTTTTCCAGCGGATCCAACGCACCACCAGGTGGTGATCGGTGGACAGCTCAGCCACTCTCTTCACCCAAGTGTTCAAAATATGTGACCTAAGGTCCGAAGACACTACTACAAATTCGATCACCAACCTCCAACCTAGGGTGTCCTGGTGCCAAGTACATTGATGCACTTGGCACCATAAGGATGCCTGAGGTCAGCACCCTTGTGCTTGAACATGGTATTCATGGACAATCCGTGACTGGCATAGAAGTCCAATAATGAAACACCACTCTGGTTCAGATCGGGGAGGCCATTCCTCCCAATCCCCATGAAGGCTGGGCACTCAGCCTTAGGTTGTGGGATTCCTCAAGGAATCCTTTATATTGTATGTAAATGTAAATTGTATGTGAACTAAAAATGTGATTTAATGAAAACAAGCTGTCCCTAAATCTGAACAAAACAAAAATAATGTTTAATAATTGCGCATCAAACATGGATATCACTCTACAAGAGTGAATGTTAAGAGTGGATGAAAATAAATTTTTCTGTCATTCTTAATGATAAACTCAACTGGAAACCTCACATTAGACATAGTCAAAATAAATGTCAAAAAACATTTCAGTATTAAACAAAAATAAGCATGTTCTAGTCTGCTTTGCATTCTATTCTTAGTTTTACCCTACAAAATACACATAAGAAGAAGGATACACTGTACATAGAATTCGTATGACTGAGAACTAAAAAGTCAGAAAAAAAACGCAGCAAATATAAAAATAAGTTTCATTCCCCACATCATGAGACTGATAAACTCCCAATAATCCCATACATACACTAGTCACTTTACATGGTCACTGTGAACTCTGTTACAATTCATCCAGCTGCTACAGATACTTGCGCTATTCATATTGTCCTATATACTTTTATTTATGTACATGATTTTCTAATATATTCATTTATTTGCTACATTCCTTCCTGTTGTTGCATATGCTTATATTTATACTGTCTTGCAGCTATGACCGCTTGTATCCTAATTGATGATTGATAATTGATCTGAGAGTCAGTCCTCCTATTCACCAGTCTCACAAGATAGTTTTTGATTTATTACCATACTCATACAATTTCTGTTTAGCAAGTCTAATACTCTACTCACCTTTATGAGTAAGCAGACCACCTAGAGAAGCTCTTGCATTGCTTTCATATTATCATCAGAAGGAAAATTGGCATGTCTTCTCCAAATCAGCAAGTATGCCCTCTAGTTTCCTTTGGGATTCCAAGGAGTTACATTTCTTACTTCTGACATAGGAGATGATAAGGCCTGTAGCATAAATGTTACGTCCTGGCTCGTGAAGGACGCAGCATAAACTACAAGACCCAATAATGTTGTGAAAAAAAGTAAGTTACAGTTTATTTTTACAATTCCAGAGCAAAGCACTAGAAACAAAATACAACAAAGGTAAGAGGATTTCCTCCACAAATGAGCTGAACACTGCAAAACTGTTGTACACAAAAAAAAGAAAAGAAAGAAATAGACTAGGAAAAGTCACCAGGGCAAAACCCCAAATAGAAAAGCCCAAAAGAAAATAAAACACGAAATGTATTATAACTAAATTGATGAACCCAAAACTACTGACTTAAAGTAGAAATAGGGTTTCTCAAAGTTGTAGTCTTGACTACCAAGGGTTTCTAAACAGCCATAACCAATACAGTCCCCAACAAAGACATTTCAAAGTTGTAGTCTTAGCTACCAAGGGTTTCTAAACAGCCATAACCAATACAGTCCCCAATAAAGACAATCCAGTCAAAAAACCCAGTGGCATACTGCACCTCAAGCACAGCAGCCCTGACTGGAAGATTGAGGTGGCTTTTAGTAGCTCCCTCATGTGGCCTGGCTTTCCCTCATTGGCAGCTGCAGGGGAGAGGGTGGTGCTATCCAAGGTGTGCTCCAGCCAATCATCTTTGGACAGGTAATCCTTGAAAGTCCTCGCAGGAAATCCACCAGCAGATGGAGGCAGCCAATCAGCACCTGGAGCAGGAAACGTCTCATGTGGAGAAGCACTTTAAATGAGACTAAAGAAAACACAGGGCCTGGGGCCGTAACAATAAACCTTACAGGTTTCCCATAATATTGATGTGGTTATATCTGGGGTTTTATTTATTTTGTAAAATGTGTTAAATTATGATTTAAAATACAAACAAATTGGGGATCACTAAGTAAGTGTGGATTGACCCTCCAGGAATTAATTGAGCACTGTGTCTCGGAAAAAATCAACCATAAGAATACTGGGCTATGATCAGAGATAGAGATGGTACCTGTTTCACAAGATACAAAAGAGGAAAGTATTAACTTAGGGATGAAAAGATAATCTATTCTCGAAGCACTCTTATATGCTGTGGAAAAAAAATGTATAGTCGTCCACACATCAATGAACCCAGACTCTTTACAAGAGTCTATTAATGCCCTGGCTCTTGGACCCGAGGATCTACAGGCACTTTTTCAGTTAGCGGATTCAGATGTCAGTTGAAATCCCCACCCACAATACATCAATACTCAATAAAAAAGCTCAACAAGCTGATAAAGAAGGCTGGCTCTGTTCTGGGGACTCCTCTGGAACCTCTGGAGATCATTGTGCAAAGAAGGATTCTTCATAAAATGAACATTATGGAGAACCCTGAGCATCCTCTTCATGAGACTGTCCTACAACAACAGAGTGTCTTCAGATGTGCTGTAAGAGAGAGAGCGCTACAGGAGATCCTTCCTGCCCACAGCCATCAGCATTTACAATGGCTCTTTAAAGAAACGTACATAATGAGCTACAACAACATTTAATTTCCTTTTGGGATTAATCAAGTATTTTTGAATTGTATTAAAAATGAAAGAAGCAAAACATGACTGTCAATCTCCCTCAGACTGGGACTCCATGCTAGATCTCACCTCGTGGTGTATCAGTGAGCCTAAGGAAGGTGAGTAATCAGCCCAGAACTACACGGGAGGAGATGGTCAATGACCTGAAGAGAGCTGGCACCACTGTTTCCAAGGTTAATGTGGGTAATACACTAAGACGTCAAAGTTTGAAGTCATAAAAGGCACGGAAGTTTCCCCTGCTTAAATCAGCACACATCCAGGCCCATCTTAAGTTTGCCCATGACCATTTGGATGATCTAGAGGAGTCATGGGAGAATGTTCTGTGGTCAGATGAGACCAAAATAGAACTTTTTGGTTTTAATTCCACTCGCCATGTTTGGAGGACAGAGAATGATGAATACCATCCCAAAAACACCATCCCTACTGTGAAGCATGGGGTGGAAGCATCATGCTTTGGGGGTGTTTTTCTGCACATGGGACAGGACGACTGCACTGTATTAAGGAGAGGATGACCGGGGCTATGTATTGCGAGATTTTGGGGAACAACCTCCTTCCCTTAGGGCATTGAAGATGGGTTGTAGCTGGGTCTTCCAACATGACAATGGCCCGAAGCAAACAGCCAGGATAGCCAAGGAGTGGCTCCGTAAAAAGTTCTGGAGTGGTAAAGCCAGTCTCCAGACCTAAACCCTATAGAAAATCTTTGGAGGGAGCTCAAACTCCGTGTTTCTCAGCGACAGCCCAGAAACCTGGCTACTGTACCAAATATTAACATTGATTTTCACAGATGTTCAAATACTTATTTGCAGCCATAACACACAAATTATTTGTTACGACGCCACTCGGTCTAGGGGGAAGTAAACATTTGAACCAGGTGTTATTGGTTTTGTGAAAGAGAGTATTTTATTGCTTTTCAGTTCAGGTTCTTTGTTTTAACAAAATACAAACAAAAGCAGGTTGCCTAGGAAGTACAAGCCATTTAAAATAAAAGGGAGTAAAATTCAAAATACATAATAACCATGAATTTAAACAAAATATACAACAACCAGTAATTTAACACAGAATAATCCCAAACAAATAATACAATTCAAGATAAAGCTTAACAAGCTTTAAACAAACGCCTGAGTCAAGTTGGAAAAGGATTCCAATAAAGCAAGCCAGCTCACCATCAAGCAGGTAAACACACAAGCAAACAAGTTAACCAACAAGAAAAGTCAATGTTTCAAGACACCCAGGTCAAAATGTGACGAGCTGTTCACTGTAAATCACAGCTGCCCTTAGTGGCAGGTGCAGAAAGTTTATATATAGCGATCTCTTTAATGATTGGTGGCGAATTTGGAAGAACCAGGAAATGAATAGTCCAACATGAATTCCCGGAGACATCCAGCAGGAGGAGTGCAGACCGCACAGGGAGATTCGAGTCCGTCAGGAACAGCGAAGAAGAGTGTATCCAGCGAAGAAGAGAGTATCCAACGAAGAAGATATTGGCCCTGTCCCAATACCCACACTACACCCTACACCCTAGTAACTTGCCATACCGAGAAAACGGCATAAAGCCTTTCTAGTGCAAGACACAGGGAACGAAGTAATGGCAGAAACTTTTTCTTTTAAAGGTTGCACTTGTCCTTGGCCTACCTGTCTACCAAGATAGGTCACTATGGCTTTTCCAAAGTCACATTTGGCGAGGTTTAAGGTCAAAGAAGCTTTAGCAAGGCGAATGAACACGTGTTTTAAAACAGTTATGTGTTCTGTCCATGTAGAAGTATATACTACTATATCATCCAAGTATGCGCTGCAGTTAGACAAAACAGTGTTTACTAGGCGTTGGAAGGTTGCAGGGGCATTACACATACCAAACGCCATCACATTGTACTGTAAAAATTGGTCTGGTGTAACAAAAGCAGAAATATCTGAAGCTCTTTTTGTGAGGGGTACTTGGCAATATCCTTTTAATAAATCTGGTTTGCTTACATCCTGAGCATTTCCCACATTATCTACACAGTCCTCAATGCGAGGAAGTGGATACGAGTCAGTAACTGTAACATAATTTACCTTGCGGTAATCGTTAATGAAACGTGGTGTGCCATCAGGTTTCAGTTCAAGCAAGCAGGGAGAACTCCAAGAACTAGAACTGTGTTTTGCAAATCCATTTTGCAACATGTACTCTGTCTCACTGTTCATTAGAGCTCTTTTAACAGGATTTATTCTATAAGGATGCTGCTTAATGGGTTTAGTGTTAGCGACATCAATGTCATGTTCAAGTACCGTAGTGCATGTCGGTATATCATTGAATAGGCATGGGAAACTGCTCATCAGTGATAACACATCATCTTGCTAGCTCTCAGGCAAATGTGTAAGACAATTAGAAATCTCCTTCAGCATTTCAGAATTGGGCAAACAAGGACTTGGGTGAAAACTGGAGCGAAGAGTTAAATCATCTTCACCCGATTCAGAGTTAACATCATTTGTCACTATTATGGCTGGACTGCCACTGGGCTTTATTTTACTCTGGTCCGTAACTGGGTTAGTTGTTGTGTATGTGTAGTACAGTTTTAAAATGTTTATGTGACACACTCTGGTTTTTCTCCTCCTTTCAGGAGTGTTTATCACATAATCAGTTTCACTCAGTTGATCACTAACCTCATAAGGACCTGAGAACTTGGCATCAAGAGCAGATCCAGGGGTAGGCAGTAATGCCAAAACTTTGTTGCCAACCTGAAAGTGACGAAGAACAGCAGAATGATCATAACGCCTTTTCATTGATTTCTGAGTGTCACAAAGGAACTCTTGTGCAATTGCATGGGAAGAATGCAAACGCTCACAAAACTTACAAACATAATCCAAAATGTTCTCCTGAATGGAAGTGTCAGAGTTCAAAAGTTTCTCTTTCAGAATTTTTAGTGGACTGCGAAGAGTATGACTGAACACTAGTTCTGCGGGGCTAAATCTTGATGTTTCCTGAGTGGATTCTCTAGCTGCAAACGGTACAAAAGGGATGCCTTCATCCCAGCTTTTCTTATTCTCAAGGCAGTACTTCTTTGGCATAGACTTTAAAGTCTGATGCCAACGTTCTAAAGCTGCTTGAGATTCTGGATGATAAGCACTAGAAACAGCATGCTTAACGTCTAGTTCTTTAAGAACCTGTCTAAAAAGATTCGATTTGATATTTGTACCTTGATCAGTCTGTACAGTTCTAGGAAGACCAAATGTAGAAAGGAATCTGGTCATGGCTTTAATGATTGAACTAGCAGTGATTTTACAGAGAGGAATGGCTTCAGGGTAGCGAGCGGAGGCGCACATTAAGGTAAGTAAAAACTGATTACCAGATTTGGTTTGTGGTAAAGGACCCACACAATCCATAATGATGCGTTCAAATGGTTCTTTCACTGCAGGAATTGGATGGAGCGGAGCATTTGGTATGGTCTGGTTAGGCTTTCCAGCCATCTGACATATGTGCCAACTGTGGCAGAATTTCACCACGTCTGTTTTTAATCCAGGCCAGTAAAAGTGTTTTAAAATAAGTTGGTATGTTTTTGAAACACCCAAATGTCCTGACCATTTGCTTTCATGTGCTAATGATAAAATGTTCTGTCGATAACTAGAAGGAACCACAATCTGTAAAGCTATGTTCCAATCAGCACCAGGAAGCAGAACAGGACACCATCTACGCATTAAAATTCCATCATCCAGAAAGAAAGACATACCTTCGTCCTTGGCCGCATCAGCACTTTCCACACCTTCAAAATAGGGTTTTAACGTTGGATCCGACCTTTGAGAAGTGCGCAGGTGAGCACGAGTGATTGGCAAAGCACTATCAGGAGTCTGCAGTACATCCCCACTGGTCAAATCCGGAACTGCAGAAGCCTCTGTAACCGAGTCAGATTCCCCAACACCTGAGAAAACTGGCATAAACAAACTGTTAGACAAATCCACATCATCAATTTTAGCCTTTTTCTTATGTTTTTGTGCACGAGTAAGTACACCACTTGGGTTCACTTTGGGAGATGACTTTTCATCTTCAGTTTCCAAGTTTTGTGGTACATCTAAAATTTCTAATGCAGGAGTTACCTTACCGCCAGCAATATCATTACCTAACAGTAATGCGACACCTTTGATAGGTAGTGCTGGGCAGACAGCAATAGGGAAATTTCCTGAGATTATTTTGGACTTTAAATGTACCAGATGTACAGGCCGAGGAACATAGCCCATTTTTACGCCCTGTAGAATTGCACTATATCCACATGATGACTGAACAGAAAACGGTAATGCGTCAGCTAAAATAATGGGCTGAGAACCTCCAGTATCACGCAGAATGCGAATAGAACGCTGATCTTCAGGTTGTCCAGTGAGTGAACTAGTGCATCTGACACAAAAGCGTTAAAGCAAGGATCTGGTGTGCAGTCAACTTCAGCTCTTACAATGTTTGGTTTTCTCTTAATGAGTCCTACACTTTTCGGTTGGCACTGAACAGAGTGTTTTTTGTTTTCAGGCTAAACAGTTAGCAATGATGTGCCCTGTTTTATGACAATAAAATCACTCTGTCTTCTTTCAATTGTATGGGCTTGACTTTGTCACACGTCTTAACAACGGACGTTTTGTTCAAATTGGACTGAAAAACTTTTTTGTGGATTAGCACATACTCATCAGCAAGGACAGCAGCAGTAGACAAAGACTCTACTTTCTGTCCATTGAAATGCATGGTAATGCGCTCAGGCAAACAGGTCTTAAACTCTTCTAACAAAATTAACTCTTTTAAGCTGAGAAGGTTTGAGACTTTACAGGTAGAACACCATCTGTCAAAAAGAGTTCCCTTTTCCCTAGCGAACTCAACATAGGTTTGACTGGGAGTTTTCTTAAAAGACCTAAACCTTTGTCGGTAAGCCTCGGGAACAAGTTCATAGGCTTTTAAGAGGGCAGCCTTTACCTTTTCAAAATCTAGGGTGTCAGCAAGAGGGAGAGTTGCAACAACCTCTTGAGCTTTTCCATAAAGTTTATACTGCAACAGAAGTGACCAGGCTTCAGGAGGCCTTGTGCTATCTTTTCAAAACCTGAGAAGTAACAATCCACTTCTGCTTGGAATTCAGAGCAACATACTTTGTAATATTGAAAGGTCTAATTTGAGATGAAGTAGTGGAAGAACCAACAGAAGGGGAGTTTACTGCAAAAGCAGGAACATTAATTCTAGTCTGAGATTCAAGCTCTAACTGACGTGTTTTTATAGCTGTTTCTGCTTCAATTTACAACCTTTTTAGTTCTAATTGGAACTGCCTTTGCTGTTCCTTTTCTTGGGCCTCAAAGTGCAGTCTGGCGAGTCGGACTTTAATCCGAGCATCAGCTTTTGACCCAGCCGAACTACTGGCATCAGAGAGGGGATTAAACCGAGGGAGTGTGTAAGGAGTCTTAATCCCCACACTCACCTCAGCATCCACATCTGGAGAAACTGCTGGAGGTTTCCCCAAAACCTTCTTACCACCTTCATCAGAAGAAAGGGCCACAGACTGAGCTACAGCAGCAGAAGTCAAAGCAGGTTGAGCCACAGAACTCACAGGTATCTCAGAAAATACAAGAACTCGTTTTTCTACCAATTTCTCTACTACAAGATTCCTTAGTTCCTTCTTAAGGAGCTGTTTTGGATAAGAAATGCAGAAATGTGCTGCAATTTGCGCCAAATAATCCTTTCTACATGACTCTAGTAATTCAAGAGAGGGACTTTCCAAAAACTGTTTTACATCGAACTGTGCCATACTAAAATTTTGCACAAGTGGCAGCAGGGCCCTACCAAGGCATTATCATTTACTGTACTGACAAAGACTATTTTCACACTTTCCGTCACTGGATTCTTTTAAAGAGATCCCGGACGAGACCCCATTAAATGTTACAACCCCACTCGGTCTAGGGGTAGGGGGAAGTAAACATTTGAACCAGGTGTTATTGGTTTTGTGAAAGAGAGTATTTTATTGCTTTTCACTTCAGGTTATCTTAGTTTTAACAAAACACAAACAAAAGGAGGGTACTTAGGAAGTAAAAGCCATTTAAAATAAAAGGGAGTAAAATACAAAATACATAATAACCATGAATTTAAACAAAATATACAACAACCAGTAATTTAACACAAAATAATCCCACAAAAAGAGGGACAAGAACAATTTTAACAGTTTCTTAAAGCAAAAAGTCCCAGCTAACAATAAACAAACAAAACAATTCAAGATAAAGCTTAACGAGCTTTAAACAAACTCCTCTGAGTTAAGTTGGAAAAGGATTCCAATAAAGCAAGCCAGCTAACCATCAAGCAGGTAAGCACACAAAATAATCAAGCTGTCCAACAAGCAGGTAAGCACACAAGCAAACAAGTTTACCAACAGCCAAAGTCAATGTTTCAAGACACCCAGGTCAAAATGTGGCGAGATGTTCACTCTAAATCACAGCTGCCCTTAGTGGCAGGTGCAGAGAGTTTATATAGAGCGATCTCTTCAATGATTGGCGGCGGATTTGGAAGAACCAGGAAATTAATAGTCCAACATGAACTCCCAGAGACATCCAGCAGGAGGAGTGCAGAGCGCACAGGGAGATCTGAGTCCATCAGGAACAGCGAACAAGAGTGTATCCAGCGAAGACGAGAGTATCCAATGAAGAAGATATTGGCCCTGTCCCAATACCCACACTACACCCTACGCCCCTCTATGAAGTGTTTACTTTGTACAAGTGCATGTAAGGGTTATCGACTCTCACCTCTGCACCGTAACTGCAACATCAAAAAGGGCGGGAACCAGCGCTGTTTTCACAGTCTTGCTGCTAAAAAAACTATTTAAAACTGCAACAAGCAATTGTTTTGAGGAGAAGAAAGTGCAGGAAGNTTGCTGCTAAAAAAAAACTATTTAAAACTGCAACAAGCAATTGTTTTGAGGAGAAGAAAGTGCAGGAAGCGACGGAGGCTTATACACCAGACTCTCCCCACGCCAGTGTTTGTTTGAAAGGTAACTTCAGTGTTATGGCCTACTGACTGCCCAGACTCACTCTGAACCCAGTGATATCTTACAATGTTGAGCCTGGAAAACCAGTAAAAAAAATATATTTGTCGGCTTGCTGTCTAAAGTTTACGCAGTTCTTATTATTCTGATTTGATGGCTGGTTACGTCGACGGTTGTGATTGGTTTTTGCTCAGAACATTATCTGCAGCAGTGAATTGTGGGTAATATACTTCGGCGAAGTCTGCTTCGATGCGGGCTTCGCCGAAGGGCGGATGTGGGGCACAAAGGGCGTGGGGCTAAGGACCACTCTGGAGAATTGGGACACACTACGCACTCGAACCCATCAACGGTAACGTGCAATTCAGGGACACAAGGGTGGAAGTGCGGGTATTGGGACAGGGCAAAACTCTCTCGGTCTGCGCCTGCCTGCATAAAGGGTCACAATGCTGACGAGAGGACCGGATTCAGTTATTCACTCCATTCAAAAGTCACTTCATAGTTCAAAATTTTAAAAAATTTAATTAAAAAAACCCAGCAAACCACAAACATGTAGGTTCACCTTTTGCATACACATTGTAAATTACTCTAAAAACCTTTTTTTGATTGAAAGGTTTTTCAGTGGTCTGTTTTCGAAACTTGTTCTTTGCTTGGAATGATGTTGGAACAAATTGCTCTCCATATAAATACAGCAAGACCTGTTTGAAAATAAATAAACAACAAAGAAAATGCTAAAAATAAACACAAATTAAAACCATAACCCAACCACCTTGAGAACATGACACAGGCAAAACAAGAACCATACTGTTCCACACGAACCTGAGGTTCAACCTTTATTCAAGCCTCCTTTCCAAGAGAAACTGTGATCCCTTGGTACATGGACCAAACTCTTAAGGGTCCCTTCTTAAAAATTGTGATCATCACCCTGGTCTCCCACTCCACAGCTGGTGTCCTGGTCCTCTGTCTGACAATGAAGAAATGTTTCAACCACTATAACCCAACAATTACCAGAGACATTAGCATTCCAGGACAAATCTCCTCTATCAAGGCAAGGCAAGGCAAGTTTCTTTTATGTAAAACATCTCAGTTGCAAGACAATTCAAAGTGCTGTACATGAAAAACAAAGAAAAAGAGACATAATAGGAAAAGCTCATTGCAGTGGCATAACAGTAATTAAATAATTAAAGAGAATAAAAAATTTATAGTTAAAAAGATGATAGCAAAAAACAAATTAAATAAAAAATGAATGAGAAAATGATTGATGAGAAAATGAAAGGGAAGTTGGACTGAAAACTTAAATAATAATGTTTAAATAGCGCAGTCAAAGGCCACTCTAAACACATGTTATCTTCCTGAGACATTAATCCAGCAGAACCTTGAAGCCAGTCAATCATCTAATAAAGGAAATCACACATGGTAAATACGCATAGTAAATATAGTTTAAGAGGACATATTGAGAGTTTGCTTTAAGGTATGTTTTCTTGAGTGAGCTCTGCCATGCACCCGGCCCGAATTTATTGAATTGCAGTTTAAATATGATTTCTAACTTGAGTCTTCCTCTTTGCAAAAAACTGCATTTTTACTTTTAGTGTATAAAAGAGGTTGTCCTATCAGTACAATTTCTAAAATGTACGCAGTATGACTGCCTTCAGGAATAACGACATGATTACTTCAAACAAAGGACAGCTAATGTTATCATGGGCAGAAATCCACCTTGACATGTAGAAAATAAAACACTATTGTGATTCATGAAGCAGATACAGACCCAGATTCATCCACCTGTCAGGATCTGGGTTTGTGTTTTTGTGCTTGCTACATATGCTCATTCTCAGGTGGTGCTGGAGCTCTCAGGTGTGCTGGGTGACAGGTGTGACTTATTCCACTGATTGCCAGGAGGAGTACGTAAGCAGGAGGCTGCCAGCACTTCAATGCGAGAGTGTTTGCCACAGTGGTACAAACTTGAGCCACACTCTAAGTCTATGCTTTGTTCTTTGACCTCGTTTAACTTTGTTTTTTGCTCCACTGCAGATTTTGAAAGCCTAAGCTTTGGATCTATGTCACTGAGTTTTCTGGACTACGTTTCTGAAAGTTACTCTGGAGGATCAAGCCTGTCTTCGTTCTGAGGATTCCTATCCTGTGATCTACCTTCGTTTGGATTCGCATCAAGCTGGCAGCTTCCTGTCCTCTTCGTCTCTTGAGCCAAGCCACAAGCGTAGAACCCTCTCGCCAACAAGACCCAGCAGAAGCACTCAGGAGGACTCTCTCTGAACAGGCTAACCAGATCCAGTTTCATGATTCCTCTTTTTGTTCCCTTACAGAACAGCAATGTCAAACCAACCTACAGATAGAACAGATTGCCACCATGTTACAACAAACGCTAGGTACTTCATCCACCACTCCTCCAGATGGCGCTTCTGCGTTTCCGGAATCCTTTCAGTCACCCCATTTTAGTGACGTCATATCCCCTAGTCCGGAGAAATTCTCTGAGGAAGGAAATTGTGGGGGTTTTTTGCTTCATTGTTCTTTGGTGTTTAACTGGTCCCCCCACTCTTTTCCTCATGATAATGTAAAGATATCATATATAATTGGATTACTGACTGGCAAAGATTTGCAGTGGGCTGAAGCCCGTTTCCCTGATTGCAGGGAGTTTGGTTATACTTTTGATGACTTTGTTAAAGAATTTAGACAAACTTTTTCACCTGTATTAGACAAATCCACTGCTGGGCGACATTTAAGGGCCTTAAAACGTCACAGACCCATTACTGAGTTTTCTATTGAATTCCGTACATTGGCAGCTACATCTGGCTGGAATAATGAGGCTCTATAGACTACCTTTGTGCACGCCTTAGACGATCCTCTAAAGGATGAATTAACCATGGTAGAGGAGCCTCCTACTTTAGATGAGGTTACTTCATTAGCAACTAGGATAGATAACAGAATAAGAGAAAAAAGATCCCGAGCAGAAAGGTCATATTTTCACCCCCAGTTAAGGAGTAATTCTCCATCCGTTGTCAAGGCCTCATCACAACAATCAGCTACCGAACCTGAGCCCATACTGTTAGGAGGAACCCGCTTGTCTTTTGAAGAAAGTCGAAGAGTTTCTAGGCAGTGTTTTTACTGTGGTTCCACAGATCATTTCGTAGCAACCTGTCCTCCCTGCCCTGGGCTGTTAAAAGACAGGGTTCATCGGCTTTGAAGGGGGGTTGGTGGACCAAGCTCAGAATGGTAAAGACCCCAGATTCAGGTTACCTGCGGCTTTTTTTTGTGGGTCAGCATACATTGACGGTATCTGAATACCATGACCTGAAGGGAGTGTTTAGCAAAAATAAGGCTCTATCATTACCTCCTCACAGACCCTATGATTGTGCAATTAACCTTCTCCCCAGCGCACCTTTGCCCTCTAGCAGACTCTACAACATTTCACGTCCTGAGCAGAAATCTATGGAAGATTATATCAACGATTCCTTATCAGCAGGTATTCAACAGGGAATCTGCACCAATCATACCACCCAGTTCGACGGTCGGGGCACTTAGATGGGAGACTGAAGACACACAGTGTTAAAGGCTCAACAACAGGAGCCCGATCCTGGCAATGGGCCACCTAACCGTATCTACCTCCCATCTACAGTACGAGGTCAATTAATTAACTGGCTGCACACAGCAAGGTTTTTGGCTCATCCAGGTGTTAGTAGATCTATCACATTGGTTCATTTGCCTCGTTTCATTGGACTCTAGAGATTGAGAAGGTAATTAGTCTGTCTGCTGTTCGTCTTCACCTTCCTGCAAGTTTCCCAGATAAAGCCAGTGGTTTCAAGTAACTCCTATCCTGTGATCTACCTTCGTTTGGTTTCACATCAAGCTGGCAGCTTCCTGTCCTCTTCGTCTCCTGAGCCAAGCCACAAGCGTACCCTGTCCACCCTCCAACGTAAGCCACTGCACATCGAACTTGTTTACGGTAATCTGAGCTCCACAGAACAGTACCAAGTGAACTCTCTACAGATATACCTGCTTAAGACCTGGATCCTGAATCTCATTCCCCCTGGCAACTTGACCACCATAACTCAGTAAGCCGATCTCTGGATCAAAATAACTATTTGCTCTTGGTTTCATTTTTCCCTCCGTTACCCGTACTCATCCATTCTCTTCACTTCTCTCCTTACAGTGAGATATTTCGTCCGTTCCGTTCCTGACTATATCTTCAATAAACAACCTTTATTTTACTTCCTCCTCCTGAGTGTTCTCTGTATGTGGGTCCGAGCTATTTTCGAACTTAATGACGCCACCTCCATCAGTAGCCAATTTTGAAATACAATAAAGAAAGCTGTTCACAATGGTGGTCAATGGCTGATGTTCTTTGTTGTGAGTAAGGCAGGGGGAGCTTTTAAAAAAAAAAAAAAAAAAAAAAAAAGGCATTAAAGCAAATAATAGGGAAAAAAATTAAAGTATGCCAACATGTTTTGGCTTATGGCTTTCTTTGAGCTCTTACTGCCTCTATTCTTCAGTGCAGTCAAAAGGGACAGTTTGAAGTGAAAAGCCTGGGAACACAGGCTGAGACTACAAAGACTATTTGGCAGTAACAAAGGCCTTAACAAAACAAAAACATGCATATTAGGTACAGTACATGGTGTTTTATGGTGATGCATTGTCTTTTGTTTTTTTACAAATTCATAGAATGGGTCTAATGGATCTGTATTCACGGTCTCCTAAAAAACTAAGGACAAATTTAATGCAGCTGAACATTAGAGGTCCAGTAAGCAGCTTCAATGCCTCTTAACATCCTGACCGAACAAAAGTAAGCAGCATAAGTGGGCAGACAAACGAAACAAACAAGATTGTGTGAGAGAGGCAACTGAAGGAGGTTAGCTGGGCCAAAGATCTCTATGAATTGACTCCTAATTAATCCAGAACAGCATGAGACATGTCTTCTCAAAGCATCGTGGGAAACCGAGAGGTGCTGAAGAGAGTGGGAGTGTGAAAGTTTAAGTTTTGACATAATGTTCATGCCAAAACAACACCACTATCAAGGGAGGTTTAAAGAGGAGGAAGAAAAGAGGCGGTAATGATGACTCTGCTTCAAATAACAATGGTCTGAGATACCCTTAACAGATATCTTTTATTATTATGCCTTGGTATTCAATATACACTACTGAAAGAAACATGCAACATATCTTCATCAGATTTGATTCCTAATACCCTTTATTGTTGTACTAAGGAATTTCTTTTCTTTTTAATTTACCTTAAAATATCAAAAGTTAAATTGAAAAAAACCACATTTAAAAATATTCATGACCTTTCTAATATATAAAATCGCTTTTCTGTGACATTTGAGGTTGAAGTGCTTCCTAAAAATGTTTCATCTTATGTGGCTGGCACAAACATAGGGTTGAGGTCTAGTTGGGCCACTGAAACCCTGATATTTTATATGCAGACCTGTTGTGAATCACTTCAGTTGCATTTTTCATGACAATGCCTTATCAAAAAGTGTTGCAATGCATAAGGCCTCTTTTCAGGTATCCTTTCCAAGGACTGCTTACATTCTGAGGATCCCCAGCAAGACCGTCCTGATGAGTCTTAGCAATTGTGGCATTTCTATCTGAAGACAGGCACTCATGCAATCACTCCAGCAGGCTGGTTTCCAAGGATGTTGATGAATGAGGATTCAATTTGACCAAAACAGGCCAAAACTCAACTGGACATCTTCAGGATGTCAATTTGTGGGTTGGATGAGACTGAAATTGAGTTGTTTGGGCAGAAGGATGTAGTTATTGACAGAAGAAATGAGAAGCATTCAATTTTGAGAATAATATTTCAAGATACAGGAAAATAAGAGCAATCAGCAGTAATTCACCTTTCAAATAGATGTCCCTTTTCTGATACTAGTTCAGAAAATCTGCTGACTGCATAAATCTCCTAGTCACATACCAACTTAGAAAAACATTGAGACTTCAGTTCATTCAGTAATTCAATTCCAAAAAGTAAAACTCATATTCATGAAAGGAAACATTTTAGTTGTTCATTTCTGTAATCTTGCTGATTATGGCTTGCAGAAAATGAAAACATGTAAAGTGGGTATATCAGAAAATTGGAATATCACATAAAACCAATGAAAAGTTATTTTTAATACCGAAATGTTTTGCTATGGCAATGGTGTAGCCTACACAATTATGTGCAAGTTGTCCAGCAGACAGTAACTGACACACTACACAAGAAGCCTGAGACAGACAGTCATTGCTGAAGGGACTGGCTTTCCAGAGTGGTATATCCAAGAAGGGAAAAAATATGATAGAAAAAGGTGCACAAGTAACAGGCATAACAGACACAAACATACTGTATGTATTCAGGAAATGAGCTGCAACTGTCTAATTTTTTGTGTTAAACCACTCCTGAAACAGAAATACTGTCAGAACCATCTTACTTGGGCTACAAAGGGAAAATACTTGCGTTTTGGTCTGTGGTCTAAAGTTTTCTTTTCAGGTGAAAGTAAATATTGTGTTTCATTTTGACATCAAGAGTCTCCATGCAGAATCAAATTTGCTTGAGGTTTGGTTTAATGTTTCTAAAGTCAGCAATGATATAGGGGGCCATGTTATGTGCTGGTGTTGGTCCATTGTGTTTTATCAAGTCCAAAGTCAGCATGGTTGTGTACCTGGACATTTTAGAACACTCCATACTTCCATGTTTTGGCAAGCTTTCTGAAAATACAGATTTCATTTTCCTGCGAGACCTGGCACACCCACTGCCAAAACTACCAATACCTGAATTAATGACCATGGTATCACTGTGCTTGACTGGCCAGCAAACTGGGCTGACCTTAACCCCATAGACAAGCTTTGTGGTGTTGTCAAAAGGAAAATGAAAAACTAGACTTGTACTAGCCTTCCTTAACACCTCAGGAGGGCAATAGACCAAATGTATATATGCCACATTGCATTGATGCAGTAATTCATACTTAGGCAGCCTTAAACAAGTATTTAGTGTATATACTTTACAGTGTATTGACATAGGTCTCAGTAGAAAAACATTTCTGTATTTAAGAAAATATATTTTTTCAATTGGTCTTGTCTAGTCAAGTTTTCAGAGAAACTGAACTTCAAGATTTAATTTGTTGTAAGCCATAATATTCAACAAATAAACTGTTGCAGTTTATTACGCTTTTGGGTTATGTATCAAAATGAGTTTCACTTTTTGAATTGAATATGTTTGCTTGCAGATTAGGAACAGGGTAGGGTAAGAGAGCGTTGAAATACGCCATCCCCTCAGCCAGCAATGATTTTCAGCAAGAGTCCAAACTGACAGAGCTAATGACACAGAGAAAGCTAAAAGCCCTATTGAAAGACCATGAAGAAGAGAGCTTTATGAACTGCAATTGCTTTTGAATTAGTCATATTTTTAGCAGTTTTGTTTTAATATTTTATGTTTTTCTACTTTTAAACCTATATGAATGTATGTCAGTTATTGAATCTAATTGCTGATACTTGTACATTGAGCTGCAGTCTTGCCAGGTCCCTCTTGGAAAAGAGATTTTAAATATTAGTTAGGTTATATCTTGATATATAAAAGTTCATTATTATTAGAATTTATTGAAATAAATGACATATTTTATTAAATCCTGCTGCATTAATTTGCACCTGTATGATTGAGCTGCTAAGTATACGATGCTATAAAACTAGCGCAAGTATCTTCATTCAGTTTTTTTTTGGTCGCATATTCCCAATAAACCACAATTTTGGGCTATTATTAGTCTTAGGCTACAACTGAACAGAGAGGAAATGAATCCAATTTAGAGTCATTAAATCGTTTACTTGACCAACCAGTTGCATGAAAAATGAGAAAGCTATATCTGAGCAGTGTTTTTTATCTCTGATTGGAAAGAATCAAATTTCCCTGAATGCCCTGGTAGCAGTCTGTAATAATGGCTTTGCTGTTTTATAGCTGGCACAAGCTTTTCAATACACCTGGGGTGCACTTTAATTTAATCGGGCTCATCAGGATCAATAAATGTGTCTGAACTGTGACTTTCTGTGGCATACTGCCTGTTAATAGGCCACAATGATTTTAGACTGACCATTTTCCATATATATATATATATATATATATATATATATATATATATATATATTATTATTATTTTTATTTTTTATCTGAGCACCCTGCAGTACGTTTGTTTTTATTTAATTTATTTTCTTTGTTGTAGTGTTGTTAATCAGTCAGTATGTGGCCATTTAATGAGATTGGACACCGTTCCATTTTGTTGTAGCTAATCTATATGCAGTTTGATTTTCTGCTATCCTGGAAAGTAGCTTTAAGTTAGATAAACCACAGCACTGCCAGAGTGTGTACAAGTAGAGCTCTTATGTGCAATACCAGATGTCTTAAAAAAAAACACGTAATATGGAAATTCATTTTTCATTCTTGCTGCTCCTTTCCATACATTATGCAGTGAAGAGCGGAGGGAGGACCGTGAGAAGAAGACATGGGTGGCTGGGAGGAGATGGGTTCGTAAAGCTGAGAGGGCGGAGTTGTTGGAAAGGAGAGGGGGTGCATGATCAAAGCCTATATTTTGAAATCACTTACTTCTCCATTAGTTTGATTAATGGGGCCAACTTCACAGGCAGACAGAGGCAAGGGGCTTGAAAAATGATGCAATTACTGTTTTTTGAATGGAGGGCTGAAAAGGCCTGTTTGAAAGAAGGATCTGGAGGAGATTCTACAGGGCATCCTGGACAGCAGACTTTCTCCTCTTTATTCATCCATCCCTGTGCTACACACCCTGAAGCCTCATAGCACTACTATAACCCTTGCTCCCTAAGACGTCTTGGGGCGTTTTGGGGTATAAATTGTGATTAATATGCATCTACAAAGCCTTCTAATGTTTGTCACATTACGTTTCTTACTCAGATGATGCTCTACTTTATTCCCTTAAGGTACTGTATGCTATGTATTGCGGCATATTTATAGTAATACTTTTTAAACATGGTTAGCATTGTGCAACAGATATTATGTGAACCAATCAGCCATAATGCAAAATGGCACTACTTGAGATGTTTTTAATACAATTATTTCAATGATAGCATGATTTTGCAATTGTTTTAATAACACTAGGATTGAGCTACCAGGCACTGCTTTATATTCTGCCATTGTACCAGATGGTTTTTGGAGCCTGACTCAGGTGTTATTGGTCAAGAGGCACAGTTCACTCTGGGTAGACTGGCAGTTCTGACAGAACAACAAAACACACCCACATACAATTGAAACCAGTTGTTTAACAAAAGACACAACCTTTGTTTTATTTGCAGTCTGACATTTAATTAAAATAAACCTCTCCTGTTTTAGGTCAGTTAGGATTATCAGTATTTTTTACTGAATGCCAGAATAACGAGAATCTGTTTAGAGATTTTTTGACTTTCCTTAGAATTTTATATACACTAATTTTATGAATTAAAACAATTTTGGAATCCCTGGATAATGGTGTCTTAATGATGTCCGATCATTTATATCCACCTATAAAAATGAGCAACAGACCTGATTTCGATGTTGATGCTATAGACGGTACTCATGTAGAAATTAGTGAAGGATACATCTGCTCTTAGCTGTGATTTAAACTTATACAGTATACATGTATGTTTTGTTCGGTTAGACCATGCAAAACTCCCTGGTCTAAATGTAACCTAAGCTTAGACCTAAAAATACAAATTTACAAGTTGTAAAACAGTTTGTAAATCATATAAAATCAGCAGAAAATATGAATTAAAACTCAGCTTTATTTGATTTAGTATTCTAAAGTAATTTATTCCATTTTTTTAGTTGTAAAATTACAAGACTGGTAATATCCAACCAATACACACAGTTCCTCTGTCACAGAGTCGCTACTGAGAGGAGGCAATAATGCAGAGACAGAAAGAGAAAAGAGAAAACGAGTTTAACTTGTATTTTTTTAAAATGCAACAATAATAAAAGGATGAATAGATATTGAACAGCTGAGTTAGTAAAGCAGTGGATGTGACTGAGAGGTCCTGAGTTTGAGGCTAGTTAGTGTTGCTCTTTCACAAGTCATTCTCAGTTGAAAAAGGTCTACATTTACACTTCTAAAAATACATCTAAAAATATTTCTAAATATAAAAAGAAATGGTACTTTTGAAGCAAACTAAAAAATATAGCCTTAATTTCTATAAACCATTTAGACATTATTTAGATGTATTTTTTAACTAAAGAACGCTCACTGGGAAGCTAGTGGAAGGCTATCCACATCTTTTTCCTAACCCATACTCTTTGGAAGCAAAACTATGAAATACTATGGATTTCATAGTATTGCTATTGTATCACTTGGATGCAAGGCATCAAACTTACTCACTATCACACACAATAAACTAAATTTAACTGAAGGTCTAAAGTTTTATGTCAACATAAATGAAAACTTAAATTAAAAAATAACAATTGTTCTTATTTGCACTTTGCCACTATATGAAAAAGCAAAAACAATCTTTCTGTATTTGTATTGACTGATGTGCTTTTATTTTATAGGTAAATAGTTTACCAAGTATAAAAAATAAATACAGTCATATTAGAAAGAAAGGTAACCCTGTCAGTTAAATGGGTTTTATCTCATGAAAAGGAAATGAGCTGGTTTTAGCCAGGGTCTTTAAATCATTTCAATACTGTATGAGCTCAGGGTTAATCACAGTTTATGCTGTTTGTCTGGAACGGTAGAAAACCTATTCTCTCTAAAAAAGAATGTCATAATAACGCTTAGATTTTGAAATTTGTATCTGAACTAACCACAATATTTCTGGAACAATGTCCTTTGGACAGGGGACCAAGGTAGAACTGTTTGGCCATGATGCACTTCCCATGTTTGACAAAAGCCAAACCCGGAATATCAGAGACACTTTATACCAACTGTCAGCCGCAGGGGTGGGGGCAATTTGGTTTCAGGACTGGGCTCTTTGCAGTCACTGAGTCCTTTATGAACTCCTCTGTATACCAAAATGTAAAATCAAATGCAAGGCCATATGTCTGATGGCTGACACTTGACCCAAATTGGGTCATGCAAAAGGTTAATGATTCCAAGGACACAGCAGTAAACATACAACAGAGTGGAAGGAAAGACAAATTATCAACATTTTTTCAACTTTCAAATCAAACCTTAGATGAGATGATAGATCTCATTGAACCTTTCCAGCTGTAGACAAACACTGGGAATAACCTGAAGCTACTGAATGTGTGGTTTTACTTTTCCACAAACATATTCCCCATCATTTCTTTGATTTAATTTAATTGTAATGACTGTGTGGAACATGTTGCGAGGTATTGTGCAAATGAGGTTTGATTTAAATCATTTTAGCAACTGGTAATGGACAACATTTTTTTTTTTTTTTTACCGTGTCCTGTCCGGCAGAGTAGCGCTCAGAATTGTTGTCTGAGTGCCAAGAAATTGCCCAACAGATTTACTTTCACAAGCAGAGC
>JAHUTJ010049773.1:0-30724 GCA_036250325.1 Characodon lateralis
AGTTGACTTATTTTTGTTAATAAATTCTTGTATTTTAAGAAATTGTGTGAATTCATTCCATGTGTGTGCAGAGTTTATGCTGTTCAATAATGTCAGAGCTCGTCTCACACCTTTCTACTTTGTCCTAATACCACCGCCTTACTGGGCTGGTATTCACAGGACAACCCTTAACAGACCGAAATGTTATTTGATAAAATATTAAATTATTAATATTAAATATAAAATAATATTTACAGATTCATAATCCCAACATATATATATATATATAGGGTATATAGGGTATACCCTGTATAGGGTCCCTGGCCTCAGTCGGTGTTGCATTAGTGCGGGTGCTGGTGGAGGCCAATTGGGAAGTTGGCTTGCAGGGGGATTCATGCTGGCACCTTGGCTCCTATCCCCTCTTCCCTAACATATGCAACACCACATATCAGGTGGGCTTTGAGGATGTGAGACAATGGATTGTGGTGGCATGTAGGGAGCACCATGCAGTGCCCATTGTGCATTATGTTGACCCCGTCCTGTACCTCAATTCTAAAACACCATAGACACTTAGAGCTCAGTCAAAGACACTATGTGCCTTTTCAGCCTGGGGGCAGCTTCTGTGCTTCACTGACAACTTACCTCTGTGCGGGGCCTTCCTTCATTCTAAACCCTAAAAATAGTAATAAAATAGTTTTTTAACAATAAAAAAGTTGTTTAATTTAACCATAAAACATACAAGTTATCATTTTCAAAGGACAATGTAGCTTTTGCAATGCTAAGGTCGAGGATCTTAATATGGCGTATTGGGTTTGCTAACTTATGATGTAAACTGGCCAGGCAAACGAGAGCATTAATCAGACAACTATTACTTGTGCATTCCACAAATCTGGTTTTTATGGACCAGTGGTAAGAAGGATGCAAACATTTTGAAAAGGATGCTTGGTCTGATGAGACCAAAATGTGATTTTTTATACTATATACAAAATGGTACTTATGGCAGATGCACATCATGTTGAACAAAACATGATGGTGGAAGACTCATTCTCTGGGGATGCTTGTCTTCAGCAGGGATTGGGCAGCTGGTCTGTGTGGATAAGATGATGGGTAAAGCTAAATGCAGGGCAATGCTGGAAGATTTGAGACTAAGACAGAGGTTCACCTTCCAGCAGGAGAACAACCCTAAACATTTAGCCAGAGGTTCATTGGACCATTTCAATAAAATACATGCGAGGGTTGTCGCTTTAATGTGACAAAATGAGAAAAAAGTCTGGTCCACCTGATTTTAGGTGGTCTAATGTTAAGCAGAATTTTTGACAACTTTTACACTGCTAACCCATAAGCCTTTTAAGAAATTTTCCTAGTAAACGCCTCAGTAATCAAACTTTTTCTATACACTAAACTCCTGTTTATGCTCTTGTTGTCTTCTAAAAAATATGAAGACATATTTGATTAAATTCCCTCTTGTTTGACCGCTCCACTGCAGTTTTATGTTTCTACTGGATGTAAATCATCACTATGGTTACTACTACGAAGGAATAATCAAAGAATCCAATGGAAAAAAAAGTATGTTTGACTGCTTTCTTCCCCTAGCTCTATCTTTCTCTTTCCCTCCTATGCAATTTTGCTGGTCTGTGGCGCTGCAGATCATCCATGAAAATGAAATTACTTCATCCGTTCAGTGGTGACAGAGGCTGCTGCATAAAACATTTCACTGTTTGAACATGATACCCCCTCTCTTAATTTCCAATGTGGCGCTCACACACCCACAGTGACTCTGGCACAGGCACTCGGCAGCTGCTTTCACTGGCGCAATTTTCATTTCCTGAGCTCACTTCACACAACGTCCATTTGTGGACTCTGCAGGTGAGTACAGTGTTGTATAACCTCTGTCAATTGCTGCACTTATGCTATTCTGCTTGGAGCGTGTGCTCCACGATAATACTGTAAGATTAATTACATTTATCATTCACAAGGTTCACTATCTGTCAATCAAAGCAGGATGTAATTATAGAGTAAATAATAACCTAATGCGATCATTTGCCCCGATCAGTGTCATCGGACCCAATAACAGGGAAATAAGGTGGAGCAAAAAGGCATGTTAAAAACGGAAATGTGCTTTAGAATTACTCTGCCTTATCTGTAATAGGACAAAAACATAATGAGGAGTTGTTTAAAGCCAGAAGAAATTAAGAGAGGTAATCATCAAAAAAGCCATTTGTTTCAATTTGAGGACATAGAGACATAAAGCTGTTTGAATGTTTGAAAGTTTGAATGTTTGAAACATCCCAATTTGCAGTGAATTGGTGCAGCTGCACGTGGCACTTGAACTACCAAGGCCCAGCCCATAAATACATATACAAAGTAGCATAAATAACTGGAAGGCACCCACTACATGTCCATATAACCATGGTAACAGTGCTTCGTACATGAGACCCCTAGTCTTTTTTCTTATACACCATTTCCCTAATCAACTTCTCTAAGGCAAACCTCAGTCTGGTCTTCATCTTTTTCTTATAGAGCAAAGATTTCTTCCTTGCACTCCTCCCATTAAAAGTAAACTTGTGCAGTCTCCTTCTGATTGTAAAGTCATGCACCCTTATATCAACAGTACCGGGAACCTGCTGTAGGTCTTGGAAGACATTTTAGGGCTCTTTTCTTAGCATGTTGATATTTGCTTTCATGATGAATGTGCTTAAATGGCAGGTCTGGAGCATGTTGACAGCTGTTTTGTATTTTTTTCCACTTTTTCCCACAGCTCATTCCAAATTTTTTGAGACCTCTGTTGAAGTGATAGTTAACATCATGGTAAAATTGAAAGAGCTGACCGAGGCCTTTCTAAAGATGGTATCTGCTCATGAGTACGGGAAGGAATTAACAATCAGGAGCACACTAAGCTAAATCTCTAAGTTTTAAACAGAGCAAATGTCCCCTAAAATGCTGAGTAATATACACATGGTGTTAAACACCTGTTAAGCAGTTTTAAGTCAGAATAAAACTGGGATTGTCCTATTGTATCCATCATAGAAATTGCATTTCTTTAACATTTTTACAAATTGTTCAAAGATATTTTCTTCAGTTTGTATTGTTTTTTGCATCACTTAAGCTTTTCAGAATTGGTTAAATTAACATAGGCTTTCATTGCCTGTCCAAAGTGTGCATAAGGATGTTTTCTGCGATTTTATGTATTTCTAAGGAAAGGATTGAAAAGATAATAGATTCTCCCTAAGTGTGTCAATGTCAGCCAGTATATGAAAAAGTCCTACCTTCCAAACATTTGTATGCACAGATGTTTATATCATTAGGTGTCTGATATGCATATCTATATGTCCAGTATTGGTCATTTTATTCTTCATCAACTTATACTTCTGCAGTTTTGTATAGTGTCATAACTGACTGTTTAGATGTGAAATGGTGTTTCTTACCGTCCATGTGTCCATTTGTACTTGGTAGGTTGGTAGATGTTTACTAGCCACTTTGACAAACAGCAGTAACGTTGTATGTTTATACAGTATATATATATATATATATATATATTCTAATCTACTGTAAGAAAATGTAGCTTTGACTCTTTGACTCAAGTCAGTAATTTCTACCACCGCAATGTCAGCAGAGTTATTAGGGCTTGGTATAGTAGTCTGTCATATTTTATAAGAGTCAGCTGGCACAATGGGTATCAGAACCATAATCAGTGGGAACATACTGTAAGTGCATGGAGAGGTTGATAGGGGGAATATACCAAAAGCAACCTGGGATGAGGTTCAACCCCATCCATTTTCAAATTTAGCTAGTCATGATTGATCCAATCAAAAGTGGTCTAAATGCCAAATTAAGCACTGATATCACATTGTTTGTTTTTTTCACAAAACAACAAAGTGTCTGTAATAAAGAAGAAGAACAAGAAGCTGAAGAAGAATAATCAATTTCAGGTTTGACTTATATTTAGTGTTTTAGATTTCTAATTAGAGCTGCTCAAAAGAGAACAACAAGTGTTTTCACATTTCATGTGTCATTATTTTAATACATTGATAATTTATGCAATATTATCAAGGCATCAGTGGAGTGCAAAATTAAGAAGTATGTTAAAACATGCATTACTGAGAACAGAAGGTGTGTCCTTAGAGAAAGCAGAGATTAATTAAAATAACTGCTAACTAACTGACTAATTGGACAAATATTGAGAAATTAGTAAGCCACCAAAAACCTCATTATTTATAGCCATAGTGTGCAGTCCAAAGAACTGGCATTCCATCCATCTCTTCAGCAAACCTTCAAAGCTGACTGTGAACAGTTGGTACATTGGTGTAACCCTCCCCTGAGAAGACATCGGCCTCTGCTTCGGATTCCATAGGAAGAAGACCTCCTGAGACCACATGTCATACTCACTACTATCTCTTAATGAAGAGTCTTTATATGAAGAAATTCAATACAAGTACTGCTTCCTGGAGGCCCAGGAATCCCATGAGTGACAACTGCTCTATTGAGCCATTTGAATGGAATGCTAATGAAGAAAGCTGAAATTTCTGTCTTCCTCTAACTTTCTCTTTCTCTCAGTCTATACACTAAATTCTCTGTCTTTTTAGTAGCTCTATGCAGGTAGAATAACCACTAATCAGACTAAAAATAGTAAAGAGAGGCAGATGCAAAGAACTTTACTGGCTGTCTGACTTGGTCAGCTCATAACAGACATCAGATAAGTTGCCTATTTGTAGTTCTTCCAGAGTTATGTCTTTTATTACTGACAGCTGAGGGGATCCTTTGGGACAAGCTATCTGTGTGAGTTGAGACATGGAGAGACATGCCGACAGGGAGATACAACGAGCGAAAGCAATGAGGCATTGTGGAAAATTAGATCAAGAATATTTGTTCTGCAAAAACTTCTGACATCAGGCACAGAAACAGCAAAAACTGGGAATGGAAATTAATACATTTCCATTTACTGAGCAAAGCTGTTGGTTGCTTAATTAGTGTGGCATGGAGTTCCTTCTGCCCAAATCTCTTAATTGATCCAGCACTGCATGATCACCCTATCAGCATGAATGGTTTGATGCCTCCATAAAGAGGAACTAATTTGTTGCTTATTTGATGGTAGTCTGTGATTTAGTCGTGTCATTTCAAGCAGTACCACAAAATGAATAAAACTGCCTTTAGACAAGCATAAACTTGCTCATGTGAAGCTGAACTTCTGATGTTTTCTTGGAAACAGTTCTCCTTCAAATACTATATCATAAAAGGGAGAGTGTACAGTAGGCACCCCTGGGACCGTTAAGGGTTACTGTGTGCTATGAGTTAATGTTACTCCATAATAGGAATCTGTGCTTTGCATTCTTTGATAGCCTCTTTTATGTCTCATCAGCACAGGGTCGTTCAGGCCTATATTGCCCCATCTCTCTTTATTGTATTGTTCTTGATGGACTCAGTAACGTCTATTTCCCTTTAGGGCAAATCAAACACTCCCTGTGGTTAGGTTTAGAAAAATATCACCTGTGGTATTACAAGAGAACAATGCAGCACATAAAAATATGCTAATCTTTAAAACTGACGTTATAAGGTACTTTAACTTACTTTAAGTAATAAAAAATAAAGTGAAAAAGCTAAAAAAAATAAAACCAATCCAAATAAAAGTAGGGGACACTAGGAATAAAACATTAAAATTTGTGATGCGTTCTACATTACTATTAATAGGTGTTTTAAATTCTTCTGTTGGAGTAGCCAGCACAGATTTAGGTCTTGTTGTGGTTTTAAATTGTGTACAAGGGGCATTTGTAGGAAAATGAATTTTTCCCCAGGTTCTGTCCATACTAAGGAACCACTAAATGTAACAAATGTCGGTGAATGGAGAAACACATAGGAAAGTAAACTGGTTTTGTAGTAACCTAGCATATACTAGTGCATCAGTGAAGGCCAGCTAATCAGAAAGCAAGTGTAATGTTGGTGATTTGGTCTGAAAGGTCTATATTGTAAAGCATCTGGCATAAGAATAAATAATCTAAAGGTGGCAAATGACTTTTACCAAGACTATATAAGTGCAGAACAGTAGTCTTCCACATCTGAGATGTCCAAGAAATAGCTTTTAAAATATTGGTGGAAGCAGTCACAGTGCCATTTCCTAAAACCAAACTAAAGATAAAATAGAACATTGTTTAAGTCCAAGTATTTCCTTAACTGGCCACTCATCTAGAGAGTAAAATTTGTTGATATTTATTCCAGTGGAATCATCAAGTTTTAGAAAAACGTAAAGATTTTTGGCTGAGTTTTAGAAAATTCAAGAAAAGGATGACTTTACCAAAGATTTAAGCTAAAGCTTAAGCAAGGATATTTTTTTGACAGTGTGTTGGTGACTGGAGTACAGGAAAGCATCTGATACAGTTTTTCCATCATATTCGCATAACTGCATTTGATAACTTCATCAGACCATCTCAATAGTCTATCTAAAGGTTTTTATAGAACAAGCTTGTGCTTCTCTAAATTCATTCGATTTAATATTTTCCAATACTGATACTGCCTGTTAAACATATTGTGGTTTCTGATTTCAAAAGTATATCACAGACAAAGCCCGCACAGTCAGTCATTCATTTTCTACCACTTATTCCATAGTGGGTCACGGGGAAGCTGGTGTCTATCTCCAGCAGTCTATAGGCAAGAGGCGGGGTACACCCTGGACAGGTCACCAGTCCATCGCAGGGCACCACACAAACAACCATGCACACACCCATTCATACACCTAAGGGCAATTTAGAATGACCAATTAACCTAACAGGCATGACTTTGGACTGTGGGAGGAAGCCGGAGTACCCGGTGAGAACCCACGCATGCACGGGGAGAACACGCAAACTCCATGCAGAAAGACCCCCGGCCGGGAATCGAACCCAAGACATTCTTGCTGCAGTGTGCTACCAACTGCGCCGCCGTGCAGCCCTGAAAGCCTGCACAATGTCATATATTTATATTGGTTGGTGGGAGTAAATGTCACTGTTAGCAGCACAAGTCAGATATTAAAACATCTACAAAACACCATTTGTTACAGTTTGTTATAAAGCACAAGCATATAAGTTTTAAGGGTGGGTAGGGCTGAGAAGATAATCGCAACAAAGACAAAATAATGCCATTTCCACGCTGAGATGCATTCTGGGACAAAATGATGCCAACCACTTAGGGCACTGATATGCTATGACTGAGCTGTCTAACATAATTGGGGAAGCATCTGCCAAGTAGCTTGGTGCCTTTAATAGGAGCTTACTCACTGACTGCCTTGTTGATATACTGATAAGTGCATTGCTTTTAAACTCTGTCTTGCCCTCAGAAATAGTGCTATGCATACAAGCAAATGAGGTGCAACAGTGTAATCATTTGTTGTTAATAAACTAATACATTTAAGTTTTTATTGACCAAATCTAAAAACTGAAAATCAAGCACAACACCAAATTAGGGTTTATGTGAGATATCCTGATGAAAGCAAACCAAACAAACAAACAAGCAAGCAAAAACAAAACCAAACAGGCCAATGCAGATGAGAAAAGTTCAGGAAGCTGGACAGACTTTTGCATCATGGCAGGCCTAAGACAGCACCACAAAATAGCCCCTAAAATGTATTTTACACATAAGGAGATATTTTACAAATCGAGGGCATGTTTTTGCATCTAATTGCAAGAAAAATATTACATAATTGGACAGTGAGGGACAAAATTGCCACCCTTTAATGTACCCACTCAACATTTGTAGAGAGTCCTGGTTTAATACATTGTGAAAAATCACACTGCTCCATTAAAAGCCATTAATACTATTCTGGACAGCTGGACAATGTTAGTGTGTTTACAAAGCACATTTGTAGTGTCTACAAGCAAACAAGGTAGATTTCACACCAGAGATTTAAAAGGAAATTAACAAACTGGGTGTAGACCTTAGTCAAAAATCTGTTCAACAAATTAGATTTAACTAAGATGTTTCATGTGTTATTGGAGTTGATGGTCATTATTGCAGATGTTGTGTAAAAAGAATATAATCTGAAACGAATTTTAGGTATCACTCAAAGTGGCCAGAAATGAAATGAATTTAAAACTGCTTGAATTAAATAAAGTCAAGTGGTGTCAGTTTCCAGCAATTTCTACTAGAAACATTTGTGTTAAAATTTTGGGCCAGAACTCACTCATCATTAGCAGGAACGTCATTCTCAATTCTGACTTTTAATGATTTCTTTAAACCCCTCTTTTTCCAAAGTGAAATCATCGCACAACTTAAAGCTTCAGTGATAATGGCTGTATATTTGACAACTTGTCTTGTCAGAACTTGTAGAGCTCATTTAAATCACTTAGTTTCCCAGCAGAGATACGACTTTTAGAGAGTTTAGTTGGGGATCATTCCAGAAGCTTAATGTTGGCCCGCTTTTTCCTTTCCAAAACTAGTTTAGATGCATGCTTGGAATCACTGACCAGATTGAACACCCACTTATGTCCAAATTTCAATCATGAGGTATGATGCTGAGGGTCTGTTACATTGCCAGAGGTACTGGTGGATGGCAGAAAGTTGATTAAAGAGAGAAAAATGACTCCCTGCAAAATCTTTAACATTAAGGTTCTGAAATGCCCCCAATCTCAGCCTTATTGAAAGTCATTGCAAATGTAGGATGTACAGTGGTGAGAAAAAGGGTTTTCCCCATTCTTGATTCCTTATTTTGTTTGTCACGTGGAAACCTCTGCTGAGAAGAAGGAACATAAAGGCTCTTCTCAGTTTTGTCAGAAGATATTAGAGGATAACACTTTTGGAAAAATACTCTATGGACTGATGAGATACAAGTAGAACTTTTTGGAAGGTGTGTCTCCCATTACATCTGGCAAGACAGCATTTCAGAAAAGAAACATCTTACCAACAGTAAAATATAGTGGTGATAGTGTAATGGTTTGGGGCTTTTTTGTTGCCTCGGGACCTGGAAGACTTGCTGTGGCAAATGGAACCATGAATTCTGTTGTCTACCAAACATGCTGACATTCTGACCTCACGATGGAGCACACTTGGGTTTCTGCAGCAGGGCATTGATCCAAAACACACCAACAAGTCAACATCTGAATGGCTGAAGAAAAACTAAATGAGACTTCGGAGTGGCTTAGACAAAGTCCTGACCTGAATCCAATTTAGATGCTGTAGCTTAATTGCACTTGTTGCTAGTGATTAGTGTAAACTTCTGACTAAAAGTGCTTATTAGGGGGTAAACTTTAACCAATTTATTGAATTTAAAAATACAGTTTTAGATTTTTTATTTATTTACATTATACATATAGCCCATTCCAAGGTGCTTTGTTGCCTCAGTGAGAGCCTTTAAATAAAGTAAATTACCCTGTCATACAAGAATAAACAACTAATTTTACTATCTCAACTTGACTGACTTCAGAGTCACCGCTGGGTTGAAATGTACCAATTTCACAAGAAAGCTTTGCACTCATGGGGATGCTGGAATAGCTGTTAATATGACTTACTGCGAACGGGTGAATTGCTATGTTAAACAGCATTATCTAAAGCATCTGTGCCTCTGTGAACTACGCAGGCATCCTTGAAAATCACTGTTTGATAATGTCTCATCTCTCCCCGCTGTTCTGCAGTGTCTGTTTTCTCTTTGTTGAACATGAGGGAAATGGCAAAACTACATGCTTTTTAACTTCCTCTTAAATTTCCAGTTTCGCATTGCTTTGATCCCTCCCGCTGCGTGCTTGTCACTCTTCAAAGCTGACGTGCCCCGCTTCAGATGGGGAGAGGGGAATTCAAATAGTTTGATAGGCCATCCTCACAAACATCCTGAGAAAAGAAAATGACACGGGAGGAAATAATAAACCGGAGGATGAAACAATTACAAAAGATGGGCTGACAAAATGGAAACAAAATTTCCAATTAAGTAAAATGTGAGACTTCAAGTTTTTTTTTGTCAGTCTTCAAACTTTCCCTTTCTCCCAAAAAAGAAAAATACAATAACAATACAATAATCTTTGATATGAGAAGGTGTTTATAGGTGTAGGTAAAAGCTGTCAATTTAGCAGTGTCGTGAAAAGTGAATGACATTTTTAAAAATAGTCACACACTGTAAGGCGATCTGTGAGAGGGAAGCGGTGGAGAGCTAAGGTTTAATATCTCTCAAGTGAGAGCCACTGACAGCCACCGTCACACACAGTCATCCCTCATACTCATAAAGAAGCGCACGGAGGCATCCCGCCATGTTATGGATCGGAAACTGAATGGGAAATGAACTGAGTGCTGCACACTTTGTGGCTTATGTTTTCTTCATATTTTATTCCATCCTTTTCATTGTGTCATCTCTCTCCCTTTCAGGCCTGTGTATGTGCTGCCATATCAGTTTGTTCCCGTTCTTTCATCTACTATTACTTCCTCTGGGAAGGAAACAGTGAAAAGTCCCATTAATACAAATAAGACTTCGAGTCACCACCTGAGGTGGAGTTTGTCTGGTCAGCCATTCTTTTTGGCTTTCTGACCCAGTCAATTGAATTGAATCCTTTAACTTCCTGAGGTAATGTTTCTATAAATAGAAGCTGGATTTAAAGGTAACAGACCATGTATTTTTTTCTCTACAATTAAAAGAAACAAATCTGAAACTTTTTGAGTATTAATATATGTAGTTTTTCCATCCAGCCATCCTCTTCTGCTTGTCTAAGGTTGGAGTAAAAGTTCCAGAAGGGAAAAAGACATACCACTCCCCAGCAACCCTCTCCAGGTCATTACAAGGGATCAAAGGCCTTCCCAGGCCAGAAGGGATATATATTCACTGGCCACTTTGTTAGGTTGCAATGACTGAGTTGGACAGTTTGTTGCCCTCAGAGCTGCCTTAATTCTTTGGTATATAGGTTTAACAAGGTGTTGGAAACATTTTCAGAGAATTAGACCTACAGTATGTTTAACAGATACTACCTGCAGTTGCTGCACATTTGTTGACTGCACATTCATGATGCGATTCTTCAGTTCTGCCCAAACATGGATTAAAAATCCATACTCAGAGCAGTAGTCAAGGGTTTGTTAATCGATTATTGTCCAGTTTTCGTGAGCCTGTGCAAGTTGTGGCCACAGTTTCCTGTACCTAGCTGACAGAAGTGGAACCTAGTGTGGTCTCCTTGGTTTTGTAGCCCTTCCGCTCCAAGGTTCAGTGTGTGGTGATTTCAGAGTCCACACATTCTTCCTCTGACATCAGCAAGACATTTTCCTTCACAAAACTGCCCTCATAGGTATTTTTTTCTGTTTTGGGTGATTCTCTGTGAACCTGAGAGATCGTTGTGTGTGAAAATCCCAGCAGACCAGCAGCTTCTCAAAAAGTCTATCCACCTCGCCTAGGACCAACAACCATGTCATGTTCAAAGTCACTTAAATCCCATTTCTTCCACATTCTGATGCTGGGTTTGAAGTTCATCTTATCGTCCTAACAGTAATTGCATTTAGATGCTGCCATGTGATTGGTTAAGATGCTCTCTGTGCTAACAAGTAAATAAAGAGGTGTTCCTAATAAAGTGGTGGTTAAGAATTTTTTCCCACTATCTCATTCTTGATGTGCATGAGGATCTCTTCCTAGTTGACTTGCCTGGAAAGCCTCCAAAGAGAGGAGTCCAGGAGGAATCCCGATCAGATACCCAAACTACTTCAACCTACTCCTTTCAATGTGAAGCAGCAGCACTTGTACTTTGAGGTTCCTCCAGGTGAAGGAGCTCCTCACCCTGTTTCTAAGGCTGAGCCCAGATTTTTGGCTCAGCTTATCTTTACCATGACAGATCGAAGTTGTGCCACCTTACTAACGATAGGATCCGAATCTATGCATCCATCTTAATTGTATCTTTGTTTAAAAAAAAGATCTGAATTGCTTGAACTTCTTTACATTGGATAAAGAATCTTATATCCGTCCTGAAAGGCCCAATCCAACTTTTTCTGGTTGAGAACCATGGCCTCACATTTAAGAGCAGCTGACTCTCATCCTGCCTGCTTCAAACGCAGCTGCAAACTGCTCCAGTACAGGCTGAAGGTCATAGCTTGAAGATGTTAACAGCACTATATCATCTGCAATAGGAAAAGATGAGGTTCCCTAAACAGGCATCCTCCTCTCCACAAGCACAGCTTGAGGATGGGTGATGGGCATCCCTGGCCAAAGTCAAACTCACTCTGGGAACAAGCTGGACTTTGTCATAAATGTGGGGACAGCTCTTGTTTTGGATTAGAGCTCCACAATACAACAAATTGCAAATGCAGCATCACAATATTAGTGTTTGCAATAATGCAAAAATATATTTAAACACTGGCTGCAGTCAATGCTTAAACCTGATGTAAGCTAGTGGAGACATTGTGTAATGGTAAAGAAAAAAAAGTGGCAGGTAAATTTACACCCATGGACCCACTGCAACCCCCCACACAATGCTCCATAGGACAGGGCCATAACCCTTTTGCAGCTCCAAAAATACAATCGTGGATTGTACAACCAAATTCCTATGAATCCTTTCAGCAAATCTGATTTTTCCTTGGTCAAAATAGGAGTTAGTCTGCCCTCCCTGAATCAGAGCTTTGGCAGTTTTTCAGAGGAGGTCTTTTAATGTGATGTGTTTAGGTAAAAAGACAAGTCAGTCAAAAGTGTGAATAAAAAGAGAGAAGGATAAAACTCATGGAAAAGGGAGGCTTTTAATGTATGAATATGTTTCTTAAAAATAAGACCAAAAAGAATTCGGAGTGCCCGCGGTATCACTAATAAATAACCTTTAAATCAAACACTTCAGAGCTGTTTGAAAAAAAAAACCAGAAAGATGTTGGATCCGGGGCCGTCTCCTGACTATAAACATTTCTGAAGTCTCTCTAAATATTCAAACAATCTGACACATTCTGCATATCATTTATCAAAACCAACCCTACAGCTAAAACATTTTTACCTAACATAAAATGGATCAGATACTCTCTCAAGTGCTCATGCATGAATTGCACATCATCGCTAGCTCGACCACAGACCATTTTCCAGACACAGGGGTGAAATGTAAGAATGGGGGGGAAGGCAATTAGAGGGAGAACAAATATTAATGGAAGTTAAGAAGTGACTCACAAACCCAATTATGGCATTAGCCGAGCAATTTAGATGAGCTTTGCATGAAGCAAAAAAAAATTTGTTGAAATGCATCAGCAGTCTCTCAGCATGAACAATGGCATTAATTCCCTGATTCACATCAGAGGGAAATGTATAGAGCAAATACAGCCATTCTCTTACCCTTGTAACGAAAGCCATATTCCTTAAATATGTGATGGGAATGAAGTGGCAATGTGCCTATGTTCTTGTCTTATCTGCCTAAACAGTCCAAAGACCCCTGGAGAGATTAAACTTGTTAAATTGGTCCACTTTACAAATGTCTTCCCAGTACAAGGACAGTAGATAAATAGAGGAAACAGCCCAAAAGATAATTATCATTGAAGGCATGGCTAAGTGCTAGAAGGCTGACTATAGGGGGAAAAGCAGAGCATGAAAAGAAACACTTGCTATATTGGGGGGGAACATGCAGCATACAGCACTTTGCCGGTACTGAACTTTTCCACCTGCCTCTATTGTCAAATCGTATCTCTCAACCGGAGCTACTGCCTCCTGCTCCCATGGGAGACATGTGGCCACGACAGCCTGGCCAATCAGTTGCACCCTGAGGGCCAGCTGAAAGTCCTTCTGGCATGCCTAAGGCTAGCACCATCCAACCAATCAGTTAAAGGCCTTGCTTGAAAGGAGGGCAATGCTTGGCTTAGGGAGCTGCCAGGTTTGCCAATGAGCGTCCGGAGGGGAGTTCGAGCAGCGCAGAGGGAGGCTGCCAGAGAGGTCAGAGTGGACGAGCGCAGACTGGCAGTCATTTAACGAAAGGCTGAGCTCCGTGTCACTCACAACACCAAGAAGCCTTTGTAGTACTGAATAGGCTCTAATGGGACTGTCACCTTCTAATTGTCCGGCTGGGAACGTTTAGAATGAAAACAGCAGCACAGTTTCCACGAGGGCAACAAATGCTCATATGTCCTCACAGAGAAGCATGAGCCAGCAGACAAAAGCATATGTGTTCACACAGAAAAATATCTTTTTACAGAATATTCAGTTTCTAAAATGTTTGCAAATCCCAAACTAATTTTACTCAGTTGCCCCTACAGGTAAAATAAAGGTCCTGAATGCCAGTATATGCCAGTAAACAAAGTCTACCATGTGTTTTAGATTTTTTTTTAAATGGAAAACAGCTTTTAGTCACTGATCCCTTTGGAAAGCTTATTTTAGGGCAAAAATGTTCATATGCTGTATTTCTATTTGAGATGGGAGCGATTCGATCTAGTTTCTGTATCAGACCCGAAACTGATGTCCTTCTCGGTTTGAATATCAGGTCGAGGCTACCTAACTATCCACTGATCCACACATTATGGTCCTGTGTTGCTGCAGGTCATATTTTGACGGTGTTTACCCTTTAAGTGTAAGCTTATAGCCAATACATGTTTGCAAACTTTCAAAAATTGTACATAAACAGATGTTTCTTATGTGTCAACAGATTACTTTTAAGTAAGCTGGCAATATTATACAACCTTGAATGGCTTTGTAACCCTTTCCAGTCAGATAGATGTCAGTCACTTTATTTCTCATGTGCTCTCAAATTCTTTATAGATTAGGCAATGATGAGTTGATTACTGAAAGTTCAAATGTACTGGCAGATCTTAAACAGAGTGGACAGAATGCAACCTAGCATGGCACTCTTTGTAGACATCAGCAAAGATAATCAAAGTAAATACAAAATTCAATTATGAATTTATTTGTTAAGAGAAAAAAAGCTATCTAAATCCATCTGGTACTATGTGAAAAAATAATTCCCCCGTAAATCTAATCTATAGTTGTATAATCATTTAATTATACAACTATAATTAAATGATTATAATAGCACATCAATCAGTGTTTTACATCACTGTGAAACATTTTTGGTACACAACTATTTACATAATTGTTTCAGTTCAACCACTTTGGAGCACGAGTGGCCTGTTTAATATCACGCCATAGCATTTCAACCGGATTTAAGTCTTTGACAAGGCCACACCACAACATTTATTTTTTGTTTTTTTTGTGGTTCGGAGGTCAACTTACTGGTGTTCTCCGGGTCATTGTCCTGCTGTATAACCCAGTGGAACACACTCCATTGAAAATGTTCCAGTTTTGCTTTGTCTTTCCACAGAATATTTCCCAAAAGTCAGAGATGGACCTTTGTCTTGATTTTAGTTAGCAATACTTTTTGGATTGGAAATTTCCCATTTGTGTCATTTTTGCCCAGTCTCTTTACAACTATTAAATCTCAAACTCTGAGTTTCATTGAACAAGGTGAGGCCTGCAGTGATTTAAATGTTGTTCTTAGTTCTTTTGTAACTTCCTGGATTAGTTGTCAATGCCATCATGTGGTAATTTGGGGAGGTCAGCCACTCCAGGTTAGGTTCAACAATGTTCCACGTTTTCTCCATTTGTGGATAATGGCTCTCACAGGGATTTCTAACCCTTTTCAGACTGATAGATGTCATTGGCTTTCTTTTCTTATCAGTTCTTGAATTCATTGTAGCCTAATTTATAGTTTACTTTAAGTTGTCAGACCAGTTCTATCCAAGTGATTTCTTATTTATACAGGTCATGCAGTATTTGAGCCTGTGTATGACTAGTGAAATGAAACTAAATTTTTCCAAAATATGATTAATCATGCTTAATTCATAATTTTGCAAGGACTACTTTTAAGGACAGATTCGTTTTAATAGATTTTTTTCTCATAATGGATAAAATCATCCTTAAAACCTGCTGTATCCACTCTGGTTATCTGTATCTCATAATAAAATCTGCATATAATACATATCTGATTTCAACTGTAACAACTCTTACTCAATTGGGGTTGTGCTGGCATATTGTCTGACAAAAAAAAACAACATTTTAAAATTATCTATATATAAAAGGGTTTCAAAAGTAGCGACCAATACTCTATCTCTGGAGCAAAAAATCAGTTGGAGTAAATATCTTCTTTGATATTATAAAAAAACTATAAATTAAGAATTATTTTTTTCTGTGTGAGATTTTGTAAAATTGCAGTCTACATGGCCATACTTGGCAAGTTTGGATGTGCTTAAGATAATGTGAAAGCTCCATGTTATGTGACCAGAGTAGAGCAGTAATGTTTTTCATGGTGAGTCTTCAGCCTTTAAACTTCAATCAGGTGTACACTAAGTACACCAGATAAACGGAAATAAGTTAACCGTTTTGGCAGGTCTTTGGCAGAAGCAGGGTTACAGAGCACTTCCTACCCTGGAAAAGTCAGGTATATAAAACAAGATTAAAGGCAACTTTATTCCTGGAGCCAATGCTGTAATTCTGGATGATTCAGTACCCAGAAACTTTAATTTGCATTCTGAGGATTATGTTGGGGAGGGGTGTCCCAATTTAAACCCAGAGTGAGACATCAACTCCTTGAAGATAAAAATTATAAAAGTTTCACAGTAAGAAAATAAACTAAGAAATCCTGGAAAGGCTTCAGAAGTGTGATCTCAGCTTCACACTCACATGATAATTTTAGACAACCTAAGGCAAGGCAAGTTTGTTTCTACATTCATTCAAAAGGTGGTTCAGAGCATTCTTGCAGAAAAAAAGGAATGGGTTATGAAAAAAGTAAGTAAATTTTAAAGAATACTAGCAGAATTAATTCAACAAAATAAAAAAAGACAAAACTGTTAAAAATCAATTTAAAACAAATGTCTAAGATATGATGATCGTGAACATCGAGAAACATCGTGAAAAATCGTAACATACGTTTTGGATGAGTAAATAATAGACACCATTAGAATTATCTAACTGTAAATAAAACCGAAAGTGAAAGCCAACATCGTTTTTTTTATGTCCTGATTTGACTTTCTATGCCCTGATTTTATTCTTACAATGTTTTTAAGATGGTAGTAGGATGAATTAGAAATATACTTTTTGTGGTTGTTAAAATTTAGATCTGGGTTTAGAACAATTACAAAGTTTTTGGCATTTCCTGTTATTTTAGTGTCTAGTTCATTTAGTGCTGCTAAATGAACTAGACCCTGAAGCTCATCAACAGAATGCCAAGAGTGTGCGGAGCAGTAATCAAAGCAAAAGGTGGCTACTTTGAAGAACCTAGAATATAAGACATATTTTCAGTTGTTTCACACTTTTTTGTTCAGTATATAATTCCACATGTGTTAATTCATAGTTTTGATGCCTTCAGTGTGAAGCTACAATATTCATAGTCATGAAAATAAAGACAACTCTTTGAATGAGAAGGTGTGTCCAAACTTTTGCCTTGTTCTGTATTTGGTTAGAGGGTTTATAACAGGGGGCAAACAGTTTAGCCACATATGTAACTAAAAATCTGTGAAGGGCAGCTATTCTTGTTTTTCTTGGTCACAGCAGTGTGCTTAACATGACATGTCTTTCCATGTGTAAACATGCAGACATTTTCTTGCCTGTACCACAGGCAGAAAGAAAGAACGCTACATGAGTTAAGCTACATGCTTGTGTGCAAGATCCATGATCACGGATGCATTGACATACAGTATGTTTAGCACTCCAATCACTCAGCAACTTATACTAAATCAGTTCTCTTTTTGCCTAGATTTCGAGGGGGGCTGGGTGTGAAGTGCCTCAATAGCATTTAAAGAAACCTCACCAAAACAAGTTGCACTCAGACGCACCTCATAACAGGGGCAAAAGAAGGGCCTGTGGAACTACAAAAACATTGCAGTTCAACTTTATATAGACCGCAACTGAACTCAAGTCTGAAAAAGATTTAAAAGCATGATATATCCCCTTCCCTTACATGATATATCCCCTTCCCTTACATGATATATTCCCTTTCATTACTTCCCCTGGAAGCTTTGGTAAGAACCGCTGGCAAAAAATAAAAAGTTAGAAACGATGTGCTTAATGCATGGTGAGGAATAGACAGCAGAGAGACGGCAGGCGGTCATATTTGCTCATTTAATATGCAACAGTTCTAATTTTTTTCAACAGTAAAAATGTGTCCTGCGCAGATTGTAATACAGTGTGTTGGTAAAAAAGTTAAAATATCTACAATGACAAGAAGTAAAAAGTTTAAAGTTATATTTTACAGTAGTAAAAAAGCTGTGAAAAGTATATGTTGTAGTGTTGCACAAAACTGAAACGGTTAGGCACACCAGTGCAATCTGTCTAAACAGTTAATCTGGACATATAGAAATAAAGTGGCCTGAGAATGTGGCCTTCAAGATCCCTTGATTTGATGTTTGTTCGCCAAGAATAAATTTACAAAGCACCAGAAATGTCCTCCTACTTTTCCACTTTTATCATAAAGTATGACATGATCAATCATTGACAATTACTAGTTGATAGGCTATTGGGATATATGACTGTAATTAAATTATATGAAATTGAACTGTTGAACTTTGTACAGATAACCTGAAGCAGAGACACCTCTTGGGGCAAATTTGGAATGTGCCATTTAATTTTTAAGTGAAAAATTCAATTTTTATTATTTCAATAAGAATGTTCTTGAAACACATATTTTAACCCAGTAATTATGTACACATAGTTGAGCACATTCATACGAATGCACATGTAGATGTAGAGCAGACACAAAGTATTTGACTGCACATGGGAGGCAATAAAACTCTAGACAAAACAAGCAGATCCAAAAATCACATTACAAAGTCATTATGAGCTGTAATGAAATACTCTGAGCAATCTGAGATTGCAAATAAGCTACAGTGTTATCATTTTGGGTACTGAACAAACAGCAGCACAGACATTACACTGAGCACATAATGGAGCTAACCTGCAATACAACACACATGGATACATCATGTTTATTTCAGCAGCTCTACAGAGTTAAAATACAATTAAAAACCCACAAATTCAATCTGCTTCTGAAATAAAAGTCAAGATTTATCAAAGTGTTTAAAAATAACCTGGCTGGTGGAGAAATGCAATCATTTGTTTCTGTTTGCTTATGTGATTATACAGAAGAAGTAAACTGTGATTATTCTGCCAACTCTACACTGTACAAACCAAATTAACCAGTGAAATTACCATAATGAGCCACTACTAATGCATTAAAATACATCATACAAGCACACACTTTTATGAATGCAAGTTAAAACTTATTTAATATACATCAAATTACTTTTTCATGCTGGGTGAACAACCAGCAAATATTTTTCTTTTGTCTTTCTCTTGAGGTTGTGGAGTCACGTTTTATTGAAATTGCACACATTGTACTCAATTATATTGTTCCCCTTGTTCATTTCCTTTTCCTAACTGCAGGTCAGGGAGGTAGCCCACTTTGTGAGGCCTGGTTAAATGAAAGGAAGATCTTTTTTCGCCTGCATTCAGACTGCTTTCCATCAGTTTTGCCTCATTGGCCCTAGTGTAGGTGCTGCAAGAGGCCGTCAAGATGAGAATGCCACAAATGGCCTGAAACTAATGTTGCCCTCCCTCACCCTTCAGATTTACAGCATTCTCCACATACTTTCTATTTTGCACTTTCCTTTTTTTGTTTTCCTTCAATCTGAATGTCCGATATTCATTGCTTTTTTCCATCTCCCACCCTCAGCTCTCATAGGTTTCTCAAAGAAGTAGTCCATGCCCGTCTACCTTTGTACTGAACTGAAGCTGTTTTCATACCTCTCCATTTCCACCGTACTTACGTCTGTCATGTCAAATTATTTGACAGCAAAAGCTCCGAAGCATATTCCATTTTAGCTCATTGTTAAATCAACGCCGTAAAAGCTGCCTCGCTCGAGGTTCTTTATTTCGACTGCACTGCACATGTTTCGTTCCACCTGCAGCAGAACAAAGGTACTTTAAACAACTGCTGAGTGAAAACATTTAGTTTCTATGAAGAAAAGCAACAGCACAACATGTTGTATTGTACACTAACTGTAAAAGAGTAAGTTATGGGCAGAGAATCATTTAGATAATTGCTAAGGATTAAAATTCCCTCCAGGAAATTATAGGACTTTGCTTTCAATATGGATCTATCGGCATAATTAGAATCAAAGATATATCCAACCATATCTGAACTAGATGGGGGGGGGGGGTTCATTTACTAATTAGGTGACTTCTGAAGGCAATTGGTTGCAAGTCATTTTTATTTAGGGATATTAAATTAGGGGTTCAATTACATATACATGCCACTGTGGTGGAATTAAAAATTCTGTCCCACAAGCGTCAGTGGCTAGAGGAACGGAGGTTATTTCAGCTCCTCAAAAGTTTTACAAGCCACGTTTTGCTTCAAACACACATTTTGTAATATTTGTCTTAATGACAAAAAAACATTAAAAAAAAGTTAATATGGTTAAAAATCTATAGTCATCTATTGTTACTTCTATAAAAAGGACTTTAATGTAAAAGAAATGTAACAATATCACATACATATGTACTCCAGGGCCTGATGCGTTATTTTTCCCAAATTCGTTTTTAAATTTTAATTTCTCTGAATTCCATGTTTTACAAAGGATTTTTTTTTTACTTTTAGTTTTTATACTCATTGATGAATACATTTCGACTGAAAAAAGATCATTGGGATTATTTAAATAATTAATGTCGATAATTCAAGGTTTTTGAAAAGCTTTTCAAATTGTACGTGTCAGTTATTCATCTGTATATTTTTGTAATTAAAAAAAGGCTGCACGGGTTTATTCCAAATATAAACAAACATTTCAGGAATCAACTTGGTTTTAGAAAACTGTTGTGGTGTAGAAGCCCCTCATCTAAAACACAAAATCTGTCAATTCTTTTAAAAAGGATTATGACTACAAAAACTCTTCAGTAAATGTGCATCACACTTTGCTGAGGATCTTTGCATTGGAGGGGAGCTTGCAGGGACTAAATGTTCTTCCTGCTTGCTTCTGTACTGTAATGACATTCCAGCTTTTTTTGTGGTTCTCACAGAAAGAATTGTTCTCCATCATAACCTAAGTTCTTTCCTGTCAGACTTGTAATTCCTAACCACTAGAGTTACGGATCACAACATAACGATGACACATCCAGCAGAGCTGCAAGCAACATCAAATTTAAAATCACACTTGTGTGGAAAAAAAAAAGTTAATAGTAGTTGGAAAGTTGAACTTGATCTACAGACATTTGGGTATTTAAAAAAAATATATGTTAAGCTGAAACAAATAAAGAGACTAACCAACCCCCTTGCTCTCCCGGATTTGTTTTCACCTGTAAAAATACAGTCCCAAGATATATACTGTACATGTACTCGGATGAGTTTGTTTTATTCATATCAGCGTGTTGTTTTTGTTCAAATATCCTCCACATTTTGGTCAAACTGAAGCAGACCTGAACCTAATTAGAGCAGCTCACATTAAACAGACAGACAGGCAGCAACAGCTCAAGCACACCGCTGCTCCCGACAGGTCAGTTGTAGAAAATAATTGTTGTTCTCCAGATTAAATTTGAAACCTGCCACTGAGTTGTAGATTAGTCAAACTTATTATGATTAACCAACTGCTGGTACTAACTTTCACCACACTTAATTAAAAAGTGAGGACACCAAAAATAATTGCCATTTTAAGAAACCAAATTTGTTAATGGACTAATACATTGTGTCTTGACAAATAGTTGTATTCAAATAGAATCAAAACCACTAATCAGACACGCCCAGAAATTTCTGGATTTCTAAAAAAAATTCAAAAATAATTTTCCTTTCACTTTCCAATTATGCACTACATTGTGTTGGTCAGTCAAATGAACACCTAATGAAAGAAATCACAATAAAACACAGTGAACCTTGATGTTGCAGAGTAGCAAAAACTGAAAAAAGCAAAAGAGGAATCAGTCCGTTTGTTCCTGATACACATGGTACACCTGTGCATCAGGTTTCAGTACAGAACTACAGGCAAATATATTACAGTGACACTCTAACACAGGGAAATTGGGGAAATTAGTGTGTCTTCAGGTTCAAACTTTAAAGGCTTTTCTTAGCTTCCTCTATGTACGGAGTTATAGAGCACAGAATCCACTGAACACCTTTGCACCACAACAAACCACTGAGTTGTGTTGCAGTAAGAGTTGGGACTGATTCTCAGAGCAACTAAGTCATCTCCCCCATGCTGCACCAACCATTCAGCCACAGCTAAAGGCTGATTCTCCACTACAGCCCAGCCAGTTTGATAGAGTTACAGACCAACATTCAAACTAACCCAACCTCATTATTGACACGGCCCACACGTACAAAGGTAGTCAACTGCAGCTTAATCCAACCATCAGACACCAGACACAAAAAAGGGATAAAAAAGGGTCCATTTCTCTAACAGGTTGAGACAATTTTGCACCTCCTGTGACACCCAATGGCATTTTTGTGTGTGTGTGTGTGTGTGTCTGTGTGTTTGTGTGTGTGTGTGTGTGTGTGTGTGTGTGTGTGTGTGTGCACGAGGGTTAGTGTTTCCATGCATGCTCTGGTGGAAAATCTGCTCACTTGCCAACATGACACATTGGTAAAAGGCCATTTTCTGTAATCCCGGAGTGTAAGCTATGGAGTACAAATGGGCGTAAAGGACTATGTGTGGGTGTATATGTGTGTTTCTATTTTTGAGTGAGTCAAAAATGTCTTCAAGAAGCTGCCTGTCTGTGTGGGTGACTGATAAGAGGCAGAGTGTGGAGCGATTATATTAGAGGAAAGAGCTACAAAAGCGTGAAACCTCAATGATAAATTTATTTTGAGATTTTTCCACATTTTATATCGGCTGGGTGTAGCTAGATATTTGGCTGCTGTCTATTTTTAGTTAAATTTGATAATATTTAAAGTTTTGCTTTGCAGTTGTGCAATTGAAACCTTCAGGTTTCAAAGACATAATTTCCAAAAACAAAAAGCCTACATTTTATCCATCACCTGGTATTGGTGAAATTAAAATGACCTTTTCTAAACCAAGGTTAGTTGTCAGAAATAGAAATAAAGTAATGTTTGGTATAAGCACAATAAAATGACCTCATGTAAAACCCTGTTTAATTGCTTGAAACTTTGCGATATTAATTATATGGCTTATTGGATGTTACATAAATGCATCCATGCATAAGCCTGGGAGTTCTGGATGATGGGAGGGAAATTCCCATCTACATGTGGGAGTGAAATATTAGCCACACATAAAAAATCATAAAAATATGAAGTTGCGTGCATCTAGTCAATGATCTGAAAAGATCATCTGAGAACTATTTCAGAAAGCAAGATGCTTGTTTTGTTGTGTCCATGGTTACCATTGTATTTTACATGGTTAAAAAAAGGCCACCAAGTTTGATGTCTCAACATAACGTAGACTAAGCTGTCTTAAGTCCACACCACATGACTGGCTGCAGTTTGATTAAAGGCAAAACATATCCACAGACAGCTCACTAGATTTTGTGCTATAGAATGACATCGTTCAACTGAAGCAGAAGAACACCTGCACACGATGGCTGATGTTGACTGACTACAGCCAGGCATTTAATAACAAATTTTTACCAACAGTCATCATGAAGTTCAGGAATTGGAACCCCAACTGGATCCTGGACTTCTTGACAACCAGACCACAAGTGGTAAGGATCAGAAATGCCACTGCTCCATGCTACACCTCAACACTGCTACATCCCATAGATGTTTACTAAGCCACTGTGCTGTTCTTCCTTTTCACCAGTGACTGTATAATCATACAAAAATCTAAAGCAATTTTTTAATTCCAATATCTGTCATTGTGGTAATTTGGTACTCAATGTCAGCAAGCCCAATTACCATCAACAAGTTTAGGTTTCTAGGGATCAACACCAATTAGGATCTTAGCTGGTCATATTACGTAAATGTGACCATAAAATCAAAGATGCAGCTCTTTCTGTGACAAATGAGTAAGATCCATTACATTTTGTTCCAGGTCCCAGGTGTAGGGGATGAGCATATGAGGGCTACACCATAGACAACGTGTATAAAAGCATTAGCAAAGAGATTTACAAGACAAACAGCTACACATGCATGCATTACCACCAACAGGCAATTTATAATTACCAGGTAACCTAACATGCTTAATTTTTTAACTATTGAAAAACTAAAAAGGCACATTCGACTTTGTTATTGTTAAAGCTGATTATTCATTTGAAGTTCATGTGTCTTGACAATTCCTCTTTTATTCATTATTGTTTTCATTCTCCTACGTCTTTGTGATTTGAATTCAAACAGGAGAGCAAAGCTCTGTTTACTTCAAAATTCAAAGTCACAGTTGTTGCAAACAGTACTTCTCTACTATTGACACAGTCTAGCAACAACTATATTCAGTTAAGGCAACTCAAACTCTTCTAAAAAAAGAAAAAAAAAAGAAAATCGAATGATTCTTAATGTTCAGTCAAGACATGGAATATTTTAAAAACAAGATTTGTTTGAAAAAGCAAGAGAATATGAGGGATATTTTCTTTTAGCCTAATGTACAGAAGAAGAAGATTTTCTTCAGTATGAGAATGAAATAAATGTAAAAAACAACTGTGGAAAGCCTCTTGCTTTCAGTTGTAGATCAAGCTGAAGATCAATTTGAGAAGACCTTGTACCCAATGAAAGAAAAGTTTTAATGGCAACATAAGTGATCCTCAGACGGAAACTATGCTTTAATGTAATAGCTTCTGCTATTACATTGAAAAATAGACACATACTTGATGATAAAAAATGAAAAGGATATAGCTTGCCACCTATTTTAACAATCATAGAAAACTCAGTCTTCAGTAATCCTCAGGTCTCCACCTCTGAGACCAAGTGGGTATTTATGTGCCTTCCAAGCATAGATTTTTTGTCCACTTGTCTGTTGATGCCCAAAGGCACAGAATACAAATCACTTGGCATTATGATGTAAATCTGAGTAAAGTGCAGTGTTTTTCCTGTACCTCTCATGTGTGGCAAATAGAAAATACCAGTAAAATGTGTCTCTTGGCCTTGTAGTACATAAAAAAGATATTGTATTAAGGATTATTTGCCATTTTTTTTCTATTCTTTTCATAGACCTCAATAAGTCCTTTAAAATCCAAGACCCATCAGAGTTTTCCCTGTGATTCAACAGTATGCAAAGGTTTTCTGAAGACATTTTACATCAGGAAAAGTTATAATGTTTGCTAAAATCAAACTGTCACTCACTCTGACAAGCATATGTGGAAAGGGTCCTCTGGAGTTTTCAGGCACATTGATGGGTGGGATGACCCAGTCTCTCTTCTGCCGCCTCAAACTGTTGGTAGAGGAGCCTCTCTGATGTCTTCGAGAAAACTTGATAACCCTGGGTTGGGACTCCCACACCCGTGACAGCATTTCTTCAAAGCCGATCTAAGAAGAGAAAAGCAAACATATCATAAATCTAGAGATGCAATGAGAAATTGTTCAGTTGATCAGCCCTGACCGGTGACTGGCTGGTCGGAAAGTAAAAAGTGAGATCACTTAATGATAAACACTACCGGGTCGTCCTAACATAGGATACACCTTCAGTGTGAAAATGATTAATGAGTAATAAAGATTCAAAGTTTGCAATATTAAGTATCAGTGAAGTCAGAGGAAGCTAGTTGAAAAAAACTATTTTTATATAAAAATGAGACATGCCTGTGGAGAGAGGGAGAGAGAGCAGGACTTTCAGTGGATAGAAGTAAGGCTGAATGTTAGATTTGGAAATGTCCTGCAGGTCTCTGTGAATCTCATAGTTAAAGATCTCCAACTCCAGAACCCGAGGACCTCAGTCCTGCAACTTTTGAATGTATCCCTGCCTCCAACATAACTGAATCAAGTAGCTGAAATACCTTCATAGCATGTCATCACGTTCTTCAAATTAAGTTTCCTTTACTACTCTCTGCAACACAGTGGACATTCCCTCTGTGATGTATATTCAGCCATTTTTTAGTTCCATCAATTTAATTGCTTGCTTCTACAACAATTAATTACCTCTGAGTCTTAAAAAAAGCTAATATGCTGGGACTTTCATACACAACCATATCTTGGATTTACAGAGAACTGTCCAAAAAAGTGAAAAATCAAGTGAGGAGCACATTAGTCGAGATCAAAGAAAAATTTGCAGATTGGTTCAAGATCTTGAAACAGAGTGGCTTGAAACACGTTTTACAACCAAAGTATGCAGTATGTTGAACCATGAAGCAGATGATCTAAAACAGCAGTCGACCATACTGGAGCCACACCTGTCAGCTAAGAACAGGACACTGAGGCTACTGTAAGGATTATGTATCTTTATCAAAAATTATAAATAAAAATCATAATTTAGAAAAGTAATTTCCTTAACCAAAAAAATCATTGCTTATGAATAGAAGTCAGACATGTCCTCTGGTGTTGTGATTATGGGCTTAAAGCACTTAATAATTACAATTAGTTAATTATTACTAATAATTGGTAATTATTAACCAAACCACGCTAAATGTCACTGTTTGATCAGCTGCCCCGCCGAACGGTGGGGGGACTTTGACCTTATTTTGACAGATGAATCACTCTTGCATGAAATAAACACAAACACTTTTCTTATATATATGTGAAAATTTACCCCTGATATAATTACTACTCTGGTCCAAAAAACCTTCATCTAACTAACTCAAAGCACTATTCAACACAAAGGGGATAAAAATGACTACCTAACAATAATAATAAAAGAAAATATATGCGCATTGAGCGTCTATGAAGATCAAACCAGCAGTTTTATGCACAAAATGTGCAACTTGGTTTAACTTGGAAAGAGAAGCCCTCCTGGTGTGCTGGTTTCTCGATTTTCGGCAATCAGTAAACAGTAAATTTCTCATTCGTCCAAAACGGGGAAAATATGAGGAACCATTGAAGTTGACTGAATCTACAAGAAGGAAATCTCATCTCCTTGTAAAGAAGCCTCTGTGGGTTTTCACCTGCGCCGGAGTGTCGGCGGGGTCTTCAATCAGTATATGAATCTTCTGACCTTCTTGTATCAGACAGAGTACCAGCTTTTAAGAACTTCCAGGAATAGCCATGTGGAGGAAAAAAGTAACTCGCCTGCGAGTTTCTGTCGCTCCAGAGATATGTGCCTCTGTTGCGTCGTCCTGTGAGACACGCTGGAAATGGCAACAAAAGTTTGGTTTCCGCGGGTTTTATAGCTCTCATAACATCAACTTCGATGTCCATCACTGCAACAAAGACTGAGCTGTGCATGTTGAACTGCGCAACCCAGTAGGTCTAGCCGACTAAAATGGATGACCCCAACACTACAATTCACACAATTTCACCAAAACTGGTTAAGTGCAGGTTAGAAAAAGGTTGACTGGGCACAATATACTAATTTTCTGGCAGCTGCTTCCAGCAGGATAATAATAAGCTCAGATAATGTCGATATTATTTCTTAAAAATTATTATATGGCAGTTTTTAAAGGGAAAGTGCCATCAACCAAAATCTGTTCCAAATGAAATCTCTACCAATATTAGAAAGTGTCCACAAAATTCTGATTGATTCATCTTTACAAATTTAGTTTGCTACTGTCTAATCAGAATCAGAATCAGCTTTATTGCCAAGCTTGTACATACAAACAAGGAATTTGACTCCAGTACACTTTGCTCTTTGGTTTTGTTTTTGCATTACAAAATATACATATTTACAATATACAACATACACATATAAAAATAAAAAGGTGCATTTGCAACATCTGCATGCTGTTGTTTTGTACCCTATTGAATGTTCAGCAGAGAAACAGCCTGGGGGAAGAAACTGTCTCTGTGGCGGCTGGTTTTAGCGAACAGTGCTCTGTAGCGGCGGCCTGAAGGTAAAGCTCTGAACAGTTTATGTGCAGGGTGTGTGGGGTCTGCAGAGATTTTAGCAGCTCTTTTCCTGACCCTAGACCTGTATAAGTCCTGGATGGAGGGAAGGTCAGCCCTGATTATTCTCTCTGCAGTCCTGATTATTCGTTGCAGTCTAATGGATAATATCTTACAAAAACTGGTTGGAAGATGAATCCATAGTTGTTGTTTTTTTACTGAAAACAAAATACTAGTTGTCAGGCTGATATTAAACCACACAAACTGTTTCTGTTAAGGTTTGTGTAGCAAAAGATCCCGGAATGCAGACTAGCAGGCAGCATGACGGTAAGTGCAAAAGGATTTAATTAACAAAAAACTCACTAATAGAAGAGGCAGGAACAAAACAATAAATGGGCAGGCAAGACAGGCTAGGCATGATCCAAAAAAATACTAGACATGAGCATGATCCGGTAAACAAGACTTCAGCATGATTAGACAATGTTTCCGTGATGAATAACTGGACAGATGTGTATATATGGAGTGTGAACCAGGTGGAGCAAGGAGACAGATTAGCTTGGAGCCAGTGAACTGAATATAGATAATTGACAGACAGAACAAGACGTGGCTGCAGCAAAACAGAGACTCTTGAATACAAACTAACAGAAACTAGAAAAACATGAAACTAAAGCATAACCAGATCCAAAAACCAAACTTGACAAAACATGAACTAGAAGACAAAAACTAAAGCATGACCAGGAAAATAATAAACAGAAGCACGATTCAAAACCTTAACTGTGAAAAAGACCAACAAAACCCCAAAACACCCACAAATCATAACAGAACCCCCACCCCCCTTAAGGGCGGATACCAGACGCCCACAAGAGTGGGTGGGCGGGGTGGGCCTCGGCAGGCGGGCGACCAGGAGGTCGTCCCGAACAGGCATGGAGTTCAAGCGGGTGGCCAGGAGGTCGTCCCGAGCAGTCTTTGTTGTCTTTGTCTCAGTCTCCACGCCTTCGCCGCCGACCGCCCAGGACTGTGTGTTGCAGGTCCTGGCGCCTGGTTGAACTCTGTGCGAGTGACCATGAGGTTGTCCCGAGCAGGCACAGAGTTCAGGCAGGTGCCAGGACCTGCAACACACGGATCTGGGCGGTTGGCGGCGAAGGCGTGGAGACCGACGAGAAAGACGTGGAGACCATGGCGGCCAACGGCGAAGGCCTGGCGAACCCTCAGAGGCAGAGGCGGCGCCTGGCGAACTCTCATCTCTCGGTTCAGGGGCCAGAACGAGGGCAAACTGTTCCTTGAACCCCTCAGGAACAAGGTTCGACAGTGCTTCCTCCTCGAACCCCTCGCCTCTGGGTTCAGAGGCCAGAACGAGGACAAAACTCTCAGTGGCATGAACAGAAGCTGAGGCGCTGCCCGGACCCTCAGTGACATGCGCAGAGGCTGAGGCGTCGTCGAGACCCTCGGTGGCGTGAGCAGAGGCTGAGGCATCACCAAGACCTTCAGTGGCGCGAGCAGAAGCGTCGCCGACACCCTCAGTGGCGTGAACAGAGGCTGAGGTGTCATTGGGAACCCTGATGACTTCAGCCGAGGCGCCCCTCTTACGACGTTCTCTGCGGCATGTGGAGGAGGTTGAGGCAGACTTAGGGTCAGGCTTCAGCCCTGGCTGTGGTGTGTCAGGCTGTGGTGTGTCAGGCTTGAGTTCGATGAGCACCCCCAGAGGAAACCAAGAAGGTGCTCAGGTCCTGGTCGTGGAGGCAGCACGCCAACGGGCCCCTCCGGAAACTCTGCAACAAGGTGTAGACCTGACGTGGACTGAGCAGCAGCAGCTCTCTGAAGACCTGATGTGGGCTGAGCTGCAGCTGTGCTCTGGAGACCTGACGTGGGCTGCTCTGCAGCAGCGCTCTGGAAGCCTGACGTGGGCTGCTCTGCAGTAGCACTGTTGTGGAGACATGACGTGGACTGAGCTGCAGCACCGCTCATGTGGCTTGGTGTGGGTGAAGGAGGACGGCAGTAAAACTGCCTTACTGCCGTTTCATAATCCCTCTCCATCTGCCTGATCCTCTCCGTCAGCTCAGGAGAGGAATACATGAGGCTGGTTGTCCTGAACTCTTGATTTGGCATGCATAGAACCTTAAACGCTGCTCCAGCTCATCAGCTGTTGCCTCAGAACAACAGGCTGGAGCAAGCAAAGACAGCGGAGGTGCAGCGAGCCTGGCAGACAGTGCTGTGGCAGACAAGGATGCGGGAGTACACGCTACAGCAAGCCTGGGAGACAGTGCTGTGGCAGACGAAGATGGGGGCTTACTTGCCGCAGCCCTCACATCGGCTGGCAGGGAAACCACCTCCTCACCAGCCGAACCACAGGAAGGTGCTCCGCGCCAACGTTTCTTGCGGCGGGAGGAAGATGAGGGTTTTGCTGCCAGTACGGGAGCAGGAAGGGAACGTTGGAGCTGATGTGGAGGGAAAGAACAGCCCTCCCGAACTCTCCGGCACTGGGCCGCCTCATGCTCCATCTGCTCCAGCAGCAGTGGAGACGGCAGAACCTCCAGGTCTGTCAGCAGATGTCTCATCGCTTCCTCCATCTGCTGCTGAACCCAGCGATCCCTGGTGCTCTCCTGCCTACTGTCCGTGAGGTCCATTTTTGGCGGAAACATTCTGTTAGGGTTTGTGTAGCAAAGGACCTCGGAATGCAGACTAGCAGGCAGCATGACGGTAAGTGCAAAAGGATTTAATTAACAAAAAACTCACTCATAGAAGAGGCAGGAACAAAACAATAAACAGGCTGGCAAGATAGGCTAGGCATGATCAAAAAAAAACTAGACATGAGCATGATCCAGTAAACAAGACTTGAGCATGATTAAAAAATGTTTCCGCGATGAATAACTGGACAGGTGTGTATATATGGAGTGTGAACCAGGTGGAGCAAGGAGACAGATTAGCTTGGAGCAGGTGAACCGAATAAAGATAATTGACAGACAGAACAAAATGTGGCTGGAGCA
>JAHUTJ010049774.1:0-30711 GCA_036250325.1 Characodon lateralis
AAGCTTATTAAGCTACAAGTAACCAACTGGTAACAGTAGATATAACATGGATTTATCGAAATTATTGTTCCCGAGTAGGAATAAGGTGGACAATGTGGAGAGAATTATTTTTCCAGTCTTGGACAAGAGTAGTTTAAAAAATAATAATAACAAACTTCTTTAAGTACAATTTGGGATTTTGTTTGCATCAGTATAATTTTTCTGTTACAGATTTGACTGATGGATGGGGCTGAAATAGGTCATCGGCACCCTGATTTCCAGGAACTTACACTCAGAACTGGATTTAAGCTCAGAAAAGGTTAGAGACTGTAAGACCTCAGGTTTGGATTTCATAAGTGTTCTTTGTTATTTTGATGTTTACTGTTCACAAAAGTTTGGTTGTTATAGCACATAAGGTGGAAAAAAATAGCACAAAATACAGCTTAAAAAAATGCAGTGACAAAATAATCATATAAAGATAGCCTCTTAAAATGTTAATTGTTTGTGTAGCCCAATTAAAAAAAAACAAGGTGCTAAGCAAAACGAAGAAAGAAGGAATGGGGGTACTTTTCTTGCAGGAGACCCATTTAAGGGAAAAAGAGCATGAAATGTTGAAGAGGAATGGATATAACCAGGAGTTCTCATCATCTTACAAATCAGGCCATAGAAGAAGGATTTCAATATTGATTTCAAACTAAATTAGTTTTGAGACAAATAAGATGATTAAGGATCAAGAGGGTAGGTATGTGGTGGGCAGCCTCGACAGGTAATTCAATTCAAATTCAAAGATACTTTATTGATCCCCGAGGGGAAATTAGAATTCCAGTACAACCCATCCAAACATACATCATGACACAAGACAAGTAAATAATGAAATAATGTACCTTGGCAATTTTGACACTTAAATTGAAATTAAAAAAAGGAGAGGACGACAGAATGTTGGGAATAATGCTGTTGGCTGCTAAAGTGGAAGGATGGATGGATGTCCTGTTAAGTATTTATAATATGGAGAAATTAACAGTGTCAATATGATTGGAGGTTGATGAATTTATTTATATCTGGAATGGATGGTTACAATATATGACAACACAGACCTGACTTTGTTTGCGGTGTGTGAACTGTTGGGAAGATTATGGTTGTTTTGTGGGGGTATTGAGGTAGAGAAAGATTGTACAAGCAAGGCACCTATATAGAATGAGTACACTACACCATGGTTCGATGCTAAATGTTGTGTGTGTTTTTTATGTTTTTCTTTTGTTCTTGATTTTTGCTGTATATATAGCATATGTTTGCAAAAAAAAAAAAAATATTTGTCATCTTATGAGCATGGACATCCAAGGACAGTAAACTCTGACTAAAGTGGTTACTTTTAGATGGCCTTGAATGTGTGTTTATTGTAAAATCACACTGCTAAAAGACAATAAAATACAAATAAAAAAAAAGCAAAATGTTGGGTACAGTACAAAGTTTTGTCTTGTATTAGCCGTGTTTTTTGACTTTCGTTTTAATGTTACTCTAAACAGACTTGGGTCCACCCATCCATTGATGAAATACAGGAAACATTTTTGAAGAAAGACTGACTGACAACAGTTGGCTCAAAAATATTAGAACATTTTGTCACTTCCTTTTTATCTTTTACGCTTTTTATGTTTCAGATCTACAGTGATCTACAGTGATTTTACACATTATTAGAGTGTTTTTTTTCATGAAATTGTTTCATGTTTATTTTATTAGTTTGGACACTCCTGTTCTAATTAATAATCTCATCTGACCTCACCTCTCCTCATCAGGCTCATCAGGCCACCATTGCTGCTGTTGCTGAGATTTGTGCTTTTTAACAAACACAGATGGATCTTTTTTTGTTTTGCTGCTTTGTTTTTGAGCTACTGATGTTTTTATTATTAGTTCACAGTTACAAAATTTACTTGCATGTTACAAGCGTGTCACATGTATATTGTACAAGTCCAACAGAAAAAGCTTGACGTTTAAGCAGTCTTGCCAGTTAGTGTGTTATAGATCAGGAAATTATTTAAGGTAACTGGTGTAAAACTGGGACACTTTGTACTTGGGCCACCGGTTTAAGTGAAGCTCTGCTGCTTTGAGGCTTTTTATTCTTTAAATTATTGAACAGGTTTGACTTTCCACTCATCAATACAAACCCATATCTGCTAATAACTTCTCTGTTGGTCATGCCATTGCTTTTTTAACATGTAATTAACATGTTATTAAAGTAATTAGTGACATTTAACTTGTATTTGAATCTCTTATGTCCCTCTTTTTATTACACAGTCAATAACAGGAACCAAAACTGCTTAAGAGTCACGTCAGCTGCAAGTGGATTCTCCATGAATTCACATCTGTAAGTGTCAACCAGAGGCCTTTGCGGCTGGATTACCAGTGAGAAATAATAGTGATGGCAGAGGAAGGTGGGAGTAGCAGTGGATTTATTCAGGCGCACACCATCAAGCCTAACAGCATCAAGCCCCTTAACAAGACACAATTGCAGCCTTAAATAGGCACAGCTGATAAAAGGACTAAACCATTCTCTACATGGAATTTAACATCTCACAACTTCCAACTCAAACATACATTTAATCAAATATATACATATTCCCCCTTACTTTTTATAAATATTTTATACTTTTTTAAACCTACACACCCAAACACCATAAAACCTCACAAATACTAAGTGCACAAATCCCCCACATTTTCCATGGTCTCTCCCGGAACCAATAAATGGTGTCTGGACCCCCAGGGAAGTATTTGTCCAAACACCCTGGAGAAGACAGAAAAGACAGGTAAGTCACTTCCTTAGCACAACACTTCTCCTTCACTGGCACTTTTAAACAGACTTTACACAAACATTTGCTCAAGTTTCACAACAGTTGACCTTATTTGCTCTGACTAACAATTCTCCTTTCACAGACGCCGATGCCGATCTTAATGAGGAGCAGCTGTGCAGAGCCTGGAACAAAAGGCTACATGCTCATCACTAAAACATTCAATAAAAAGTTAAACTTGTGTGCAAATGATTAAGTGCAAATCCATGCCTAAAGTGCAGTGCTAAATAAAGTGTTTGTTAAAGTGCTTTTGATAAAGTGCAAAGGTGCTCTTAAAGTGCTATAAATTACTTAAATAGGGATAGTCCACGTAATGAAGACCTCTTCATTACAGTAAGTATAATGGGAAGTTTGATGTTTTCTTAAATAGTTCTTCCATCCTCAGTCACAGTTTGGTTACCTTCAAGAACCCAAACATTAGTGAGTTTAGTTAATAAGAAACCCTTCTGTTTTAGTTACAGACAAAAAACCCACAATAAACAGACTGTCATAAGGTCGACCACGTAACAAAGCTTAATTTTCAGGGTTACAAGGTGACAAACCCTGCATCTCCTGTGAGATACACCTGGCAGAGTGAGTGCAGAAAGGTTTTCTGGGTGTCATTTCAAGATCTGGCATTTTTTCTCTTTCTGCAAAAATGTAGTTTTCTGTTTGGAGACTGACAGATGGCTCTGAAACATTTTACATCAGTCTCATTCTTATGTTATTTCTTAAAACAACTTAACCTTTGGATTCATGAATGTTTCAGACCCAAACACCTAGAAAAAAAATGCACAGGTTCTATTCTCAGTGTGTTTGCTTAAAACAGTATCTCAAAATCACATTTCTTCAGTTTCTTTTAATTTTTACGATATCGTCTGCCATGGGGTTTTCTAAAAAATTTACAAATTCAAATTAAATCTTCAATATTTTGACTTATCTGTTTATTATTAATATATCATGTCTCACATGAATACATTTTTAAAACTGTTTTTTTTTTTTAATTGTATTAATCTCTTTTTGTGACATTACACTTTTGACTAAATTATTCAAACCAGCCCTATGTTGTGAGATTAAAAACAAAACTTATGTGAATCTCCACTGTCTAACGTCTAGAGGTTTCGTTTTCGATTCAGTTGTATAACCAGTCCTGTCGTCAAACCTGATGCAAATGAGCCTTTTGTATTGATCTGTGTGTGTGTATGTGCGCTCAGTGAAAAAGCAATGAAGACTCATTATCCATACCAAAGGTTCATGCATATTTTATTCAAGAGTAAAAAAGTGGATCGTCCCATGGATCATGCTTACAGTCTTAGCGCATGGGGAGTCAGCAATAAAAGAAATGTGAAAGAAACAAAGAAATAAACAAAAAGGAAACAAAAACACAAATGTTTACAAAAAAAATAACCAAAAGAAACAAAAATAAAAAAAGGGAACAAACAAATAAACATAAAAGAAACAAGGAAATAAAAGAAACAAAAAAAAGAAACAAATAAAGCAAAAGAAGCATACAAGAAAATAACAGCCAGAACAGAAATAAACAAAGAGAACCAACAAGAAAAAAACTAAAAAAATTTTGAAAAGACAGAAAAAGATTCAGAACCGTGGCACAATTTCTATGGCACAGGGTCTCCCAGGGGGGTTCGCCTCACCCAAAGAAGCACAAGATCAACCAAGGAGCAATGCGACATGAAGAGCAACCAGCAGAGAGAGAGAGAGAGAAAGCTTACATATTAAGAATAATGTCCATAATAAATAGAACCATAATAATCATAGAATCATAAATATCATCAAATAACAAGAGAGATCATCAATGATGAAACAGAGTACACGTTTTTTCCGTTAAATTGTGACACACCAGCACGTCTGTTAGAATGTGTCTGCTGCTTGTTGCTTCTGAACAGCGCAACTTTTAACCATGCAATCATGCTTTCGGCTGCCTGAATACCTGTGCCTCGGTATATAGAATGGTCATTCATTGATGCCAGTTTAATATTTGTGTTTATCGTTAAAAACAACTCCTGTACAATGGTTGAAGAAAAAGAGGAGAGAATGTGGACTTGACACTCTGAATAAATGTGTACAGTCATTCTGTACAGCGTCCAAACATACCGAATAACACAAGCTATGAAAAACAAAACGAAGCACAAAATAATAGAAAAAAATTCATTAAATTAACAATATGTACAAAAGAACCAATTCATTATACCTCTGTTTGCTTATATTAGCCAGAAAACCCAGAAGAAACAAAAACTTCCTACCATAGTGAAACACATAGCACAAAGATACTCTTCACATTATTATCAAAGAACTTAACTTTGCATGCATTGATGCGTTCATATAAATGCTTTACAAAGACCTTAATCCTCACACTTGTTCTCACTGCTTTGGCTGCTTCCTTCACCAGATGAGTCTGTTTCCTCAGAATGGTCACTTCCTGCTTCTGAGGCCGGAGGTTGTTGGCCATCGCTGCTGATTGGCAGCAGACAGCAACACAAAAAAGAGGATGAAGAGCATGACTTCACTTTTTAACTCCCCCTCCCCCCAGCTTCCTCACACACATATATAAAGCATTGTTCGTCTACTGTGCTGCATCTTGCACCCTGTGATAAAACCTCTATGTATTTACATGCACCAGATAGCGGGGAGGGCTGCTCAAACATGAGCTGGTCTTCAAGCCTTTCTCAAGAGCCAAGTTGGCAAGGAACCAGAGGTCTGGATGAGGGGACTGAGGGGTAGGAATCCTCCACTCGACTCTAAGTGGAGGATGTGTACGGTGTGGAGCTACAAAAGCAAATCTCCTCTGCAGAAGAAAAGGAAAACATGGGTTCAGATTAAATTGCAGCGGAGATTATCTCCTAATACCTCACCAGGCAAGACTTGATTCTCATGATACCAGCTGCAAACATGGAAAAAAACAAAAACTTTTTCAAACTCCCTACGGACACAGGTAAAAGTGTATGTGTGAACACACACACAGGCAGGCATATCCACAGCTCTAGAAAAATCAACTTAGGTCTGCTTCCCCTCCCTTTCATTTAGATTCAATCTGGAAAAAAAGAAGCTCTTCAAATTGAAATGCTTCCAGCCCTGATTGCTACCTCCCTGGTTCCGCCCACCCTCCCCAAACAACACACCACCCACCAACCTACCGATGCAGGCACATCAAGCTGACACCATCAAACCCACTGGTGATCCCCCAGCATAGGACAAACAACAGCAGCTCTCTTCAGAGTCCTGATCTGCTCTCAGAGTTCCTCTCCTGTTGTTGTGCAGGTACAGGGGAGTCTTAGTTCTGAAGGACTGGGCCGATCAGTTCAGGAAAGACCCTCAGACTCTTTGTGGTAAAGTCGCTCATGCCTCTAAATAACAGCTGAGGGCAACAGGGAAGAGGCTATTTAATCATGTATGTGTAGTGTATGTGATGCTGTCTATTAAGTGTATGTGCATTGCATTTCTCTTGTGTATATATGCCTATGTACACAACTGGATAAATATGGTATCACTGTAGAGATTGCAGGCAGGTGGGGGTCGATTTTCTGTTGATCACTGGATATTGCTGTTGTTGTCGGTCCCATTGGGCTCGCCCATGTTCATGCGGCCCATCGACAGGCCCACGCTGTTGACAGCGTCGCGTCGAGGTGGCATCCTCTCGTTGATCCGGTCCAGACCTTTGGCCTCCTCGAAACTGCTGATCCGGTGCTGTGGAGAGAAGCCTCGTATGGCTGCACACACACACACACACACACACACACACACACACACACACACACACACACACACACACACACGCAGTTAACATATTTATCAAACAGTCAGTAGAACCATGTGTATCCAAACCCTTTTAGGATTGGAAGAAAATAGATCGTAATTGTAATACAACTTTAGTGAATATTGTTTTTTTCCAATTAACAATTTATTTGAGTTTATGGCTAAAGAGCTGCAGATGACTTTAAACTTACTGTCTCAAACTGAGGGTCAGATTAGGGTTTGGATTAATGACATTCTGCCACCTCTAGACAGCTCTTACTCATAAATCAACACACACAGGGGGTCTCTGCTGCTCTGTTGTCTGAATGCTGAGCTAGGATTAATCTGACCCAGGCTTACCGTGGCCGTGGTCCTGAGTATAAAGTGGTCATTGATCCTAGATCATCAGTCTGAGACACCCGGTAGATAAACCACTGCAAGACCATGATTGTAGGAAGCACAGCTGCACAGAAGCTACGTCTCCAAAACACTTCTGATTTTGGACAGTCAGGCATTTGTTCAAAAGTTTCTTTTTTGGGGGCATATCACTTTTTAACAGTATTTCCTAATCTGCAAATGTGATTGAAAAAGAAAGAGTAAAATGGACTGCACCAGTAATTGAACTGGATCAATTCTATTTAAATTTGATAAAATACGCTGATTTTTATGACAGTTGTTTTTCCTTCTTTATGTGTTCAGTGAACAACTTCACGGTTTTTCTTAAAGGAGCGTTCCACTAAACGATTCAGCTCTGGTTATTTTATTGTTTTATCTCAGCCTTTCCCATTACCACGGTGGTAACGATTCATTCTCTCTGGAACCTTTTCAGATTTTGACACGTTACAATCTCAAACCTTAATATATCTATTTGGGATTTAATGTGTCAGACCAACACAAAGAGCAGAGTAATTACTCTGATACCCATCAATAAAACCCAGCACAACCAACTGAAAACTATCAATAATTTCTTTTAGCATTTTTCTTCCACTTTCCATGAATGCCCTGCTTTGTGTAGGTTTATTGCATAATCCCCATAAAATAAATCAAAGTTCGTTGTAAGGTGAAGAAATGTGAAAAGGTTCCGAGCGGTGGGCGTTAGGAGGCAGGAATACTTTTCCAAAGATCAGAGTCTGCATCAGTAGCTTTTAGACTGAAAGTGTATCTCATGAATCAGTAAAACTCTCTGACTGACTCACTGTGTGCTGATAATAAGGTGTGGTTTTACAGGAAGGGCTGTAGGCGGCACTGATGAATTGAGTGTTGGAAATGAAACAGAAAGTCATTTGCTTTTTCTTTTTCTTCCACTCGAATGAGGAAAAAAAGGAAAAATGGTTAACAAGTAAACCTTGACAACCGCATCTCATGTATATATCTATATTATGAAATCAGTCTGTAATAGTGATATTTTTGGAAACTCTAGATGTAAAGGCTGGTAATGTGGTTTTAATGTGGTTTAGAACAGTAATGGGTGCAAAATTGTGACCAAGAATGAGGATCATTTCATGGTCTCTGTGTATAACTCCTGCTTAGATCTTGCACATATAGCTAAACGTAATACTGAAGATGAAAATGTTTCGAATGTATTTGTCTCTATTATTCCCTAGCCTCTGCCTTTTAAATTCAAATCATAATTTAAAACCAAATTGAAGCATATATTGTGCAGTCCTGCCATTAAAACCAATGATACAAAAATATATAAGGTTTAAATCCAGCGGAGACCAGCATCACTTTTGATCAAAGGCGACTGTCAAAATACTTTTGCATTTATTTCAAAACACACTTTGCAACATCAGCTATAAATTAAGGTACATAAAAGCAAAAAGATGACATAGGGGGTTTCCATAATTTATTAAAATAAACAAATTATGGACTGTACTTCAGGTAAGCTAAAAACAGCACTACACACAAACCTGTATAACTAGCTAAGACATGCAGACAGATCACCAAGTACTTCACTCAGCACAGAAGCCACGACAACAATCTGATCAGTAGCACAAGAAAACATCTTGAACCATTTCCCAGCTTCAGTTCGAAATGTTTTTCTGTTACACGTCTCAAACCGTGTGTGCAGGATTTAGACCTCGGAGTTTTGTTGTAACTACGGAGACACAAAGGGGTATATTTACCCCCTTACAAATTCCTTCTGTTTCCGCTTTTCTGTCACATTTACTGTAAACGTTTCAGATCATCGAACATATTTTTACCTCAGTCAATGCTAAATACTGTTTTCAAATAATTTGATCTATTAAGAAAAAAATAGCTATCCAAAGCAACCAGGCCTTGTATAAAAAAATGAACTGCCCACCTTGCTAAATCATGAAATTAACAGTGAGTGGAAAGCTTAGTTCAGTTCACTGAAACATGCAAGTGTGACAAAAAAGCAAAGAAAGAAGAATTATGTAATGGGAGAAATGTGTTTTCACAGCACAGCATTTTCAACAAAGTTCCCCTCAAATTCTGTTCAGCAAGGAAAAGTCATATGCCATTACATGACACATGCACAGACCTAAAGTCCCAGTTCCTGCCAAACTTTATTTCTGCACATCACTCATGTGAGCAGTTGCTGAAGGAGGTTGAAACACACAGATGTTTGCAAAATTGGGTTGTTTCCTCCTAAAATTCTATTTTCTTCTATCATGATCATAGGTAGCTCATGTTCTGCTTGCATGGAAACAGATCGACTGCATGTTAAATGAATACAGGCCAACATCATCCCCTCAAATATCAGGAAAATACTGACATGCTGTAATCTGTGAGACAGAGTAACCATGACCACAGCCCAGCTCTTCTTCTTTTTCTGGATGTTTTTAAGGAAATGTGTGTTGTGGTGAGTGTTACATCTAAAGAGGATGTAAAGAAATGCCTGTGTGTGGTGGAGACAATGTGGTGTTTCCAGGAGAAGGAAAAGGAAAAATGAATGTGTATATTTGTGTCTCTCATGTGGTGGCTTCAGCATGAAGCGGGTTTAGGCTTTAGTTTTGAACGCTGATGCGGTTGGAAGAGCTTGGTGAATTGTGGGTAAAGGATTCACAGGCATGGTGGCTGAGTGTGCCGCCATGCCGTGCACAGTGAAAATGAGAGTGAGTTTACCTTCATCGTCCTTAACTGTCTCGATAGCTTCAATGGCCTCAATGGTAGCTGAAGGATGGCAAAAGAAAAGAGAGGAGAAATGACAGGAAGAGAGAGAGAGAAAGAGAAGACAGAATCCGGAAGAGAAGATGGCATACAAACAAAGAGGGAGGAGAAGGAAAACGAAGTGAAGGCTGAAACATGCTTTTGTGGATTAAAATATTTGACTCAGGGCACAAAAAGAGTGTAGAAGTGACCACAGCTGTCAGCTACACTCAGAAAATAACTGAAGCATCTCTTAGAGTGACTTAAATTGGAAAACACAAATACATTATGTTGGGGTTTGATAAATGATTTACTGCTACAGGCTGTATGTTACTCTAACTCTTCTAAAACAAGTTGCTGAATGATTATAAAAAAAAATCAAACAAATGTTTAAGAGTTTAGAATAGAGTTCAGTTATTCTGTAACTTCAGTGTAACATGTATGGGTTTTGTCTACATAAACTATTAGGGTTAGAGATGCATCAGGAAATAGGCTGGCCTGAGACTGGCTGGGCAGAACCTCAAAACTCCAATCTTATTCCAATCAGTGAATGCACCATACGGAAGTGCCACCAGCTTGCACTGACTATATCAGTGAGATGTTTAAAATGAAGTCTGATGAAGCGCAGAGATGTAAGAAGCTGTTTAAAAAGACACTATTTTCTATGGCATTTCGAGACATGTCTGCAGTTTACTCAGGCTGCATGAGAGCAAGACATTCAGCAGATAACAGGACGGCGGTGCATATTATAGCAAAGTTGCTCTATTTTATATTTTGAGCTTTCAACCTCTGTATGTTATAGAACATAGTGGACTTGGAAACATTCAGAGTTCAAAAAAGATGTCTAGAATACACACTGCTGTTAGTAATGCTAGCTGTACTAATCATGCTAACCGTTATTATAGGATTTTAAAGATAGCTTCAAATGTGAACTTTGTAATCATTTAGTTTTTTTTCATAATCATAGTTTTAAACTATAATTATGTCTGTTTTACAGTGTTTTACAGTGTCTCTCTCTTTCTAACATGTTTTCTCTTCCAGACAGCATGGTATAATTTGATGAAGGGTTCAATGATAAAGGTGAATGCTGTCCAACTTTAAATCTATTACTGCCATATTAATTAACATCAGAATTTATCACAAAGGAGAATGAAAGAGTTGTTTGGAAATTATTATTATTTTACATTTTCTGGAGTCCATTCAACAAATTATTTTTTTGAGTGCATATCTTTTTAAACTTTTTTGTTAAAACCGAGCAGCATTTTGAACTGAAAAAACATTAAACAAGAAATTCAAGCCAACCAAAACAAGCATGTTAGAGTAAAACGTGGTACAAACCGATTACACAAGTGTTACAACAATGTCCCTAGTTCTCAAAGTGACCGATTCAGGGGCATGTTTCAGGCTTTAAACATGTAAAGCCCTCAGAACATTACTGAGATCATGGCAGCTTCAGCTTCAGAGAGTGGCTGGTGTTAGCAGCAGCTTGACTTAGCTCTCTAGCTTTCTGTATCTCTCTTTCTCTCTCTCACACACACACACACACACACACACACACACACACACATGTACCTGCAGCTTCTGTAGCCATTTGGACATTTTTTTATTGGTACTGCTACCCATGTTCTGTCCTGTTCTGACTTGTGTCTACAGTGGGGCTCAGACATAATCTCACACACACAATCAGCAGGCTGTTAGTATCCTGAGTGCTGTGAGGTGAGGTGGAGAGAGTGAGTGAGTCAGTGAGGCAAAAAGGTGAGAGCAGAAGAAGGAGAAGAAGGGAGAGGACAGGGAGTGGGGACTGGAGGATGATCTAAAGCAGGTCAATGTGTTGGGAGTTTGTTTCTCAGCATATCTGTTTCTGAAGGTGTGTCTCAGGGTAGAACTGGTGAGTGTCTTTGTAGATTCAGTGCATAGCAAAAGTATTCTTAGCCCCGAACGTGTTTGCCACAAAAGTCTTCACTCCCCTTGAGGAGTTTCACATTTTGTGAAATGTCACAGCCACAAATTGCAATGCATTTTACTAGGATTTTATGTGAGAGAAAAACATAATTGTAATGTGAAAAGAAAATTATACAGTATGCAATATATTATGCAAATTTGTATTCACCCCCATGAGCCAACACTTTGTGGAGAAACCTTTTGCTAAGGTTACAGCTGCAAATATTTTGGGTGGGTCTCTAGCAGCTTTGCACATCTAGAGAATAACTCAAAGCTCAGTCAGAATGGATGGAGGTTGAACCTCTGCCTCAGTATCAAGCCTTTTGCAGCCTCCAGCTGGTTTTCTGCCAGGATTGCCTTGTATTAGGCTCTATCTTCACATTAGTTCTGACCAGCTTTTCTGTCCCTACTTGAGAAAAGCATTCCCTCAGCATTATGCTGCCACCACCACGTTTCATAGTGGGCATGGTGTGTTCTTAGTGATATGTAAAAGGTTATCTGATCAGAGCACCTTTCCCTACAATGTAGCCTACCACTGTCAGTGTGTGTTTGAATGAGTGAATGACTGATTGTAGTGAAAAGTGCTTTGGGGTCTCTGGGGACTTGATTAAGCGCTATACAAGTGTAGGCCATTTATTTATTTTTTGTCTTGAAATAAAATCAGTTTTTTGGTAGGTAGGGGCATAGATTGTAGAAGAGTGGCACACTGATTTTATGTAATAGGTCGTCTATCACATAAAATCCCAATAAAATGCATTTAAGTTTGTGGCTGTAGCTTAACTAAATATGAAACTCTTCAAGATATATGAACACAAGGCTCCACATATTTCTGTGTACGCTGAGTTTGTGAAGCTCTCACCACTCTGCAGGGTCTGCTTGCCCCCGGACAGAACCCCACTGGGAAGCATGCCTGTAGGAGTCAGTCCCTTCAGGGTCAAAACGTTCTCACTCTCCTCCCTGAGAAAAACAGAGAGATAGTGTGGGAGCGGAGGACAGATGTGAGTGGGGATAAAAGAGGAAATACAGGTGAATAGGAGAGAAATTGAGAGAACAACACACTTCCTCAAATCCACATTTGCAAAAACACAATTATAGATTTAAAATACAGAACTCAGAATGAGAGCTAAAAAGAAAGGGACCTGGTGACAGCGGATTTCTGCAATGGTTAAGAAAGAAAAGCAATTTACAGACATCCTGTACGCACACACACACACACACACACACACACACACACAGATATATATACCCACCGTAACACAGAGAACATTTTGGCCATCTTCCCGATGGCCCTGATCTTGTTCTTGATAACCTCTTTCCTTGCTGCTGCTGCGCTGGCTGTAAAGAAAGACATATATGACAACTTAATGTTTACAAAATGTTTTGATGCATGTTCATCCTGTCACAGCGCCAAGTTTGAAGCAGCTGCTGGATGTGTCTCACCATCATAGATTTCCTCTCCATCGTTCATGAGTTCGTCATCTGAGCAAATACTCAGGACATTGACCAGCATCTCAGTCACTGTCAGAAACAGATAGAGAAACATGCTCTGTTCAGAACAACTTCTGTCATTTCCAAATGGAAATATTATTATAGCACTTCTTCTGTTTTTGATATGTCAAATTAAACTAAATGACACATCAGAAAGATGCAGCCAGAGAGACTCTCTGTCTTCACATGTGGAGCACTTTAATAGGGTGAATCAGTCAAATTCAAACAAAGCTGCTCATCAGTAAAAGCTGCTGCACTGCAATGAAATCTGAATAAGTGGCCAGAATATGCTCCATTAAGACTTCTAAAGCATTGCAATGTTGTTATTCTGCTCTAATGCAATTCTCATTTTATATGCACAGCATCATTTGACAACAGCACCATTTGAATCAGGGAACGACAAAGTCTGTGATTTCAGTAAGATTTACAAGTACAATAATCAGGCAAGGCGAAAGCCAGAGGAGGCAAAATGGTTTGAAAGCTTTTCCTACTCCCTACTATGGCGCCACTCTGTGGCCAGACTCTACTCCTGCAGGTTGTTTGTAGAATATGGTGGGTCGTAACTTTGGTTAAGTGTGGAACCAGTGGTGAACCTTCAGAGTTGGTTCTAACTAGACCCAGAAATTCTTCAATAAATGACAATAACCAAAGCGAGGCTGCTCTACAATATAACGCTGTGAATACATTATGATTTAGTGTTCACCATTTAAGCACTACAACAACAGGCAAATTAGATACTTTTGTGTGTCAGTCATATTCTGATTTGCAGGTATTTGGCTGTTTCTTCATAACCTCAGGACAGATTAGCTGACCTCGTGACAATTTAAATACAAGTTGGTCATGGAATTTGAATCTGGACGCAGGTAAAAATCTATATTTAGCAATATCGGTGCCGTTTTTAAGATGCTTGTAAAATAAGATTAAGATTATGAACAAAAGTTTACTCCATATCTTGACCAGGCCTTGGTTTATGAGCCTTTTTCAGGTTAGTAATTGGAAAGATTCAGTTTGTTCCGACTAAGATGATGGTGTTAAACTGGAAATGCTGTGAGACTCTCAGTATTTTAGCTAAAGCTGTGGAAAATACTATGGAAACAGTAACAATGATAACTTCTGGGGATGTAAAGACTGATTATTGACGAAACATGCAAACACCCCACTGATGTTCAGTTGTATTCAAGTGAACATCAGTGGCGTGTGAAACATTTTCTCTTGGCTAATTTTCCCACCGTGCTGTAGCCTTTGGCTTTGAACCAGATTGCTCCCACACACACTGATTAGTAAATAAAGAGTTTACATAAAAACACGGTGCGCCCTTTCTGCACTGAGAAGAAGTAGGTAATGAAATGTACTTTACATCATCAGTGTGAGCCTCTCATTAAGAGCAGGAGTTTGTCAGTTTGCTGTTCTTTAGCACAATGCTAAGGCAATAAGATAGCAGCAATGACTTTGCTGCCCATCCGAAGACGTTAAAAGTACATTTTGAAACAATTTGAATTCCATCAATCTACAGAGAAAAAGATTATTCACAAGTGAAAACGATTTAGGAGATGTCCCAATCTTCCAGTGCTGTGGTGGGACCTTAAAGCAACTTCTTTAGGTTACTGCAGCTCAAGATAGTTTAGGGGCAAACAACAATTAGGCATAACTGTGAAGGTTTTTTACAAGGGTTTACTCTAAATGTAACTGCTTAAGACAAATCTAAAATGAGCACTGACTGATATCAGAAATACTGCATAAGGTGCAGTAAAGCACTCCTCAGACACTGAATGTTAAAATGATTGTGTGACTCAGTGACCATGTGTTCATCAGGATGGGCTGCTTATGCATGGTACCCTTTTCTCCTACGAAAGGCAGTGACCACGTGAAGACGTCCATGAAGTTGGGCAGCCAGTAGGGATGGGGAGAGCAGTTGAACTGACGGATGTTCATCACATTGTTCTCATACTTTAACACTGCCGCTAAACACACACAGAAACAGACATAGGTTTCATTTAAGTTGCTTTATTAAGATGGACACGACCGGAACTTTAGGAACTTTATATGGGTTAAATGCTGGTACCATTTTACATGTGTGTGTATAAAATATACCAACTGTGCCTTGCAATAGTATTCACACCCTTAAGCATTTTCTCACGTTGCATCCACAGACTGTAATGTATTTTTCTTATGCCATAGACCAACACAAAATTACTGTAAATTACTGTGATATGTAAGGAAAATTTTACATGATTTCTAAAACTTTTGTACCCAAAAAATTTTAAAGTTTTTAAATTAAAGACCTGAATAAGGTTCAGTACAACCCATTCCCTTCAGAGGCCACAGCATATTACCACCTGTGTGTCATCTAAATCAGTACATAAATCCAGTTGTTCTATGCAGGGCTCAGAGGTTTGTTAGAGAACATTAGAGAACAAACAGCAGCATCATAAAGACCAAGGAACACAGCAGACAGGTCAGGGAGAAAGTTGTGGCGATGTTAAAGGAAGAGTTAAGATACAAAACAGTATTCCAAGCTTTGAACATGTTAAGACAGCTGTTCAGAGTATCGAATAGCTGCAAACCTACCAACACATGGCCATCCACCTACACTGACAGGCTTATTAGCAAGGACAGCATTAATCAGAGAAGCAGCCAAGAGCTCAATGAGAACTCTGGATGAGCCACAGAGATCCACAGCTTAGGTAGGGGAATCTTTTGACATGACCTTTATGGAAGAGTGGCAAGAATAAAACTATTGTTTAAAGAAAGTCAAAAGACGCAGTATTTACAGTAGTGCTACAAGCCAGATTCTTCCACATGGAAGAATCTGCTCTGGTCAGATAAGACCAGGGTTGAACCTTTTGGCCTAGGTGTAAAACACTGTGTGGCAAAAAACTAATACTGCACATCACCTTAAACATACCATCCCCACAGTGAAATACGGTGGTGAAAGCATCATGCTGTGCAGATACTTTTTTTTAACACGGACTGGGAAGCTGGCCAGAACTGATTGTAAGATGAATGAGGCTGAATGCAAAGTAATCAGGGATGAAAAACAGTGAGAAACAGCAAAAGACTTTAGACCAAGGCAAAGGTTCACCATCCAGCAGGACAACTATCCTAACCATTCAGCCAGAATTACAATTGATTGATTTAGTTCAAAGTATGTTCATGTGTTTGAATGGCCTTGTTAAAGTTCACATCTAAATCCAGTTGAACTACTGTTCCACGATATTAAATTTGAAGATCAGTCGCTCTCCTTCCAATCTGACTTAGGTTTATCTATTTTACAAATCAGAATGAGCAAAGGTTTCAGTTTAAATTTGCAAAGCTGGTAGAAACATACTCCAGAAGGACTTGCACCTGTATTTGCACAAAAAAAAATGGTTCAACAAGGTATTGACTCAGTAGCATGGAAACGAATCCAAGGCACAATTGTCAGAAAGACGTTTTGAAAACCACAAATCATTTTCCATAAAATCCCAATAAAATACATTGAGGTTTGTGTTTGTGACATCACAAAAAGTGAAACATTTTAAGGAGAACGAATACATTTATGAGGTCCCGTATCTGTGCTTGTGCTTGTGTGTGCACCAAACCTTTGTTGTTGTAGACATCCAGGTAGTTAGGAGCAGAGAAGATGGTGATGAGGGAGGGGAAGCCTGTAGTCTGACTCTTCCTGTACATGCGATATCTGCACCGAGAGAGACAAACAAGCCGCCCACGTTACAGCTATTCAAATGAGACACCAAGCTGCAGATGAAAACTGAAGGGTTGCTTCAGAGGTCTTTGAAACCAGTCAGGGGCAGACTCAAAGTGAGACAGGTAGGCAGTAAAAAACAATCGGTGTGGTGGGAGAAAATGATCCACAGAGCGAAGACCTCAGTGTTTGCAAAAATAATAGCTTACTCACAACAAAAATGTATGCATACAAGCATGAACACTGAATATAACCACAGTGTCTATACTTTTAGTACCGTATGCTCACGGAATGGGCTAATTACTTGACCTAATGTGAAATAAGTTATTTATTACTGACAAATATAATATGGATGCCCATAAATGATAAAAACCAATCAACACCACCTTTATTGATGTTACTGTCTTCATAAATGTTTGTCTAACCTAATGAAAACGTTTAATTGCTGTCATCTTATACATTGTTTTTTCTGTTTGTTGGTTATAACTGATGTCTGATTATGAAAAATAAAAGGTAAAATAACGCCAGTATGCCACCTTGAACATTTACTGTCTGGAACCTAATTACCCTGAACCCTCAATCTATCCTTTGGTCTGTGTTTTGCCTGCAATGCTGTTTGACTAAAATAGTCCACTGGTGCTCTTTTCACAGTGTCTTCACTCTATAGCTTATGCAAAGTCATCTCAAACTCAAAGCAAACGTATAACTGTTAAAACAAACTAAAAAATATTGTCCTGGAAACAGACCTTCATATTCATAGTGGCTGTGGCAGAGAAGAGATGAACAAGAGCTCCTATCAGTATAACCACCTGATGTTCTACAGCTACAAACATTAACTTCTGATTCTTTAACAGTGTTTCTACTCTGAAACAAAACTACAATTACCCCAAACTCTGAGGTAATGTGTAATTAGTAACAGATGTTTGAGCACCCAGGGCTCCAACCCAAATGTTCAAGGTAGTATAAAAAGTACTACCTCCCTACCAGGTACATTTTGGTGGTAAATTTCTACATAGCTAAAATGTTTATCCTTGGTGGATGCAATGGAAACATGGCTGATCAGAAATATTTCCAAACAGCCATCTTTGTTTTTCTTGTAAGCAAGGGAAGAGTGTAGGAACCTTTTTTCAGCCAGTTGACTAGCAGTGTGTAGCAACAGGGGCAGGACTATGCTTCGTACAGCTATAGGCAAACCATTCACTCATTCTGGCATCTCACTAGAGTACCAGTAACTAGCCTTTGTCAGCTGTGCATAAAGAGCACAATAAAGATTGGGCTTACAAATGCTTCTCTTTGGATGTTGTGAAATGACCTGAGTCAACTTCCGTAGATACCAGGGAAGCTGAACAAATGACAACAAAGTTGCCTAGTTTTGATTAAATGTTTAGTACTAATGCTACAGTTGCACCTAAAATCTTTTACACTCAACTGCAAATTTGTCAAATTGTCAAAATATACAAACTAGCAGCTGTTTGCAAAGAAAAAAAATAACAAAATAGCTCAACACAGCTTATATAACAAGTGGTTTGTCTAAATTAAACACAAAATGCCCATTTAATGACTACTACATCTCAAAATAATCCAACCCCTTCAAGACAAGCATCTTTATTGCTTAGTAGAGTCTTTTTATACTGTTATGACCTGTTGATTCATTGCCACACACCCACTTTTGACAGTGTTAACAGTTTAAGAGAGTTAAAGTCAGGCAACCATGATGGCCACATAGTTATTCTGAAACCAAGCCTTGGTGGACTCTGAGATGTGTTTGGGGTCATTGTCCTGTCTGAGGGTCCAATTGGAAGCTCCAGTTTCCTCACAGGGGGCTTGACATTTTCTCCCAGAATGTCCTGATACTTAATTGGGTCTAACATGCTGCAGGTTTCCAGGGGCAGAAGAAGCGAGCAAAACAGGAGCATCACTGAGCCACTGTCCTTCACTTTAGGCTTGGTGGGTTTTTTTAAGCTTATGCTTCGTTCTTTCTCCTCCAGACATATAGCTGATTCATGGCTGGAAAAGTTTCAGTTTTGATCAATTCCTCCAAAGAACAGAATCCTAAAACCTTTCTGGCATATTTATAAAGCTGTGAGCAAACTGGAGTTGACTTTTCTTGAGTTTTTAGGTCAGTAGTGGTATACGTCTTGGTCTTCAGGTATGGAGACCGCTGCCATTGAGTCTTGTTAAAGGTTTTTTGCAATCGAGAATTTTTGACCACCTGCTTCCTCAGAAATCTGGTGGCAGCTGTTGACAGCTTCCTCTTTTTGCCACCAGGTGGCATAAACACGGTTCCTTTAACATTAAACTTGCAAACTACGGTTCCAACTACATCTCCAGCAGCATTCAGGGCCTTTTTGTAATTTTGTTTTATTTTGTCTTTGTTTTGCAATCATTCCTCATATTTCTAACATGCAGTGAAGCGTTAAGTTCAACAGTCCAGATATTTGAGGTTTTCTGTCGCATTTGAAGCAAGTAATGAAACCCCTCATTGGTTGATTCATGTGTGCCTGACAGCAGACCTAATTTATATGCTATGAGGAAGAATTTTACCTAGGGGTTTGAAAGTTTGGACACTAATTTAATCATTAAAAGTGACATTTAGAGGTTTAATTCATATGAAAATTGTGTAATATTAGTTTTATTTAACCATTTAAACTGATTTTGTGAAATTCATTTATTACAAGCGCTCAAACAAATTTGAATTTTGTGAGAAAGCCTAACTTGCAGTGAGAGTTGAATAATCTTCGGTCCAACTGTAACTGCACTAATGGTGCCATCATTAACAAAATGTACTAAAGACAGTTTAAATTGTCAACTTCAAATCATTTCTGTATTTGTTTTAAATTAGTAAAAGCCTTTTTTACAGCAGCTGCTCTCTCACACATGCTGGCATGTTGTCTCTGCTCTGAATGCAGATAATCAATGACTTTTCAGGGCAGGGAAGCCAGGAAAGGGTTCTGAATGGTTATAATTGTATCGGCTGAAATTCATTTCAGCAGGTCAACGCTTCACAAAACCTTGAGATCAAAAGTTGTCCCTCTTTGAACATTGTATGTCTAAATAAAATGTCAAACTAACAATGTTTTTTTCTAACTTGAGCAGAGGACCTGAGCTGTGCCAACTCACCCAGCATCCTGGGCTTCATGTGCTCTGATGATCGACAGCAGGTTGTTGGTCTGTAGGAACTCGCACACAGCTGGATAACTGGCACAGAGACAAGGACAACATAATTAGGCCAAAAAGAATTGTATATTGTCAGAGAATATGCTAAAAAGTTTATTAACCATGTGACAGTGTTATCAGAAAGCTGCTTTAACCCTAAAATCAGGGTCTACTACAGTGGCTGATGAGTCTGAATGTGACCAGAAGGAGGCATCAGCGAGGACGGGCAGGCCTGAGCAGGGCTCATGGCTGCCTCAGTGCTGTGAGTGCACAGTAGTTCTATTGTTGCTGTGTCTCCAAAACACAGAAAATGAGCAGAAAACATGTCACAACACCGACTCGGCTACACCAGGGTCGGCTCCATCTCTCTCGCAGCCAGCAGCTCCTCGTTTCCACGTTCATCTCCATCCCTCATTCTCTCGCTGTATTTTAATATCACTCCATATCTGGCAGGAGTAGCCAGTCGTCATAGCAACAGAACCGTGCAGTCTCCCCAGGGATTGTGGGAAATGTTTTCATGCTGAAGCTGAACTGTGTGCATGGTGTTGAACACGTTGTGGTTGTGTGTTTGCTTGCATGCTCTTCGTGTTTGTAAGAACTGGCCATGATGTTCTCTGTCTTTACAACAAATCCCTGCAGTTATTAGGTGGATGTTGGATGTGATGTAGCTGTGCTTGATGGAACTCTCCTTCTGTGTCACATCAGCAACATCCCAAAATAACAGCTCATCGTCTACCTAAAACTTATTGGATTCCTGATTCATTGTTGAGCAGCACATCTCACCTGTACCAGGCACTCACAAGGCGCCCAGATAATTGAAACGCACCGAGTAAGGCCAGTGAAGCTCATCTATCTCCGTTTCTGCTGGCTGCCTTAATGACATTGGTCCTGCAGAGTAGTTTTGTATGTCTGTATATTCCATTTCCCCAGGCTTGTTTGAATATCAGGTTGGTTTATACCTCCGACCTTCTTAGGCACAAGGACTCCAAGATTTTCTCCCCAGTTCATGACATATTGACATTTATAAAAGATTCTCTAGCTATTACAATTTTGATGTGTATGCACACATAAGGAGGGTGATGGCACTCTGTTTAAAATTTCATGTACCCAGCTACAACTATAGATATTCTGAAGATTAAGGTTGAAACAGTAAATCAATCTCAAATATTGGGATGACATTTAAAATTAATGTCGGCTAAACCATCCGCCAGAGAGAAATTTAAATAGATATTTGGATATTTTTTCAATACAGCATCCTCCCACATATTGGCACCCTGATATGTCTAAAAAAGCCCTCAGTTAAATTGGACTTTTACTGAAATGATATTATCTCACACTAAACAATTTAGAAAATCCAATTTTTTGGATTCGGTGGGAGAAAACGGCTATGTAAAGAAAGAACTGGGTTTAATTGCAAGTTTCACATTTACAAGCACCTCAGACAAAATTTTTTTATGTATCAGTTTCTTTTGGCCACAAATTATTTTGCCAATAAAATAAATTGGCTGGACGGGAACCTTTGTGTATCTTGACACCATGCACAGTGAGCAGGATGGTAGAGGAGGTAAAGGTATCTCCAAAGCTCAATATGAGAGAAATGAAGCAAAGTGTGGCATATTGGGACAATCAAGTTCATATAAAAACTATTTATAAATACATTAAAGGTTTTAGTGACATCTTTACCAGGGCTAACAACAACAGTGGAGGGCGCAATAAACACAACCTAAATTTTGTTAAACTTTTAAAGTTATTTTGCTTATTTTCTATCTGACCTGCTCACTAAGTTAAAACTGGAAGTCTGACAAGCTGATATTACCTAGTATGTTAGTAAGTCTGCAGTAGGCTGTTCTACTAATCCACATAATTTGCTTACCAATATTTCCTACAAAAGATAATTACCTTATAAAAGCAATAGGTAGCTGAACCATGACATTCTGTGTGTTTCGCTGCTAGAAATATTTTACGGGGTAGAGGTTTTCCCCTCTTTCGGATAGAATACACAGCTGACTGACAGCTAACAGCTACATGTAGGGGTGAGGAGAGCACAACTCCATACTCCATATAACTAGAGAAAACTGCACTGTCTCTGGTTCAATAAGGTCCAATAAAAGGACAGGTTTTGACAGAAAATATTTGAGTTTCTGAATCTGTGACTTTTTAAAACCGTTGCTTTTCTTGATGTGTGTGCTGCGTTTGTGTACCTATAGAAGTAGGAGCATCCTCTCACTGTGTTGTGGCCAAAATACTCCTGGGTCTTCTCGTTGCCAAAGTCTTCCAGGGGATCAGACCACAGCAGGTCGCACATGGGCCCAAATGCTGGGGGCTCCTTGAATCGGTCCAACTAGGACACACAACAAACACACACACGCACAGACATGAGCGAACAGAAACACAAATGCTCACACATATGTCAAAACCCTCAGAAACACGAGCTGAAGGAAGTCAATGTTTACATGCTTTAGATACATCTCACAGTCACAAAAGCACAACCAAACACATGAGCACATATAGTATAAATTAGAGTAGAAAGAGGGCACAAAACAGAAAAAAACAAACACACACTGTCAGAGCAGAGCATCTCCATGGCAACTCTCGCCGCACAGGAGGGAGAAGATGTCACACCAGCAGATTCACCATGGAAACACTGCCATTAGGGGAGGAAGTGTGTGTTTCTTTGTATGCTGTGGGGCTGGGAACTGTATATATTCATGCTAAGGCTGCTTTCTCTGCACCGGTATTATCTAATGATTTTATTTAAAGCCTTCATAAAAAGTTGCTGTGCTGTGTGTTTATGGCTGCCTGCAGCTGTGTTTTCATTGAGCTCATCTTGTTCCATTAACCCTGATAGTAACATCTATGTCGACGTTCCACTGTGAGTGATCAAAGAGCGGTGAGCCATTAAGGGAAGAAAACCTGAGAGTTACATGATATATTGACTCCTCATAGCAGTCTGTGAATCCACATTATCAACCAGCTGTAGCAGTGATAATCTAAATTAACTTATATTAATGTGCATAAATCACTCAGTCTCATAATCTATTCAAGTATTTGCCTGAAGGATAATAATTAGCTCCCTCCACAGATTCTCTGTCAGACTGAAGTCAGGACTCTGGTTGTGCCGCTCCAAAACCTTAACTTTACTTCCAGTTAGAAGAAACATGTTTGTAACAGGTTTGCTGGCAGGGTTATTTTAACCTAACCTAACCATAGTCCTGCCCCTAACCTAACCCTGCCAAGGGTATGAATAATTCTGGGCTTAACTGTATTGTCTAAATAGATTAAAGGTTTTACTTTTATCAGATGTTTTGAGGTCTTTCAGGATGTTTAAAGTCAGGTGTTTCATGCCCTATAGACCTGAGTTTTAACATTAATTCAAGGGGGACAGGCATTCAGACAAGACTTCTATTAAACACAACACTTCAAGGTCATTAAGAAATCATTCGATGTAGATTTAGGTTGTTCAGTCTAAACTTAAAAGGTCTGTCAAGGATATTTTGACAGGACTTGGTGAAAGCAGTTCTTGTGTGTGAAAGATCAGATCTTTGCTTTTTGTGCTCACAGTACAACTAAAATGTGTGCACTTTGTGTAAATCCTCTAGATTGTGGTGGATGCTATCTGTTAACAGAGTTTTGTTCACTTCAGGTGCACAAAGACACCTGCTACCCACAGAGGGATGATGATTATGGACTGTGTAGCTGAACTCTGTGCAGTTTTAATGACGATGGCACACAAGGAGGAAAACCTGGGAGATCATTTGGACAGCAAAGCGATTAGGAACAGAAATGGCAGCCCTCTACAGTAAGCTTGGAGTTTGTTCTTCCTGCAGCAGCTCCAGCCCATCAACATACATGTCTGCTGTGATATGTTTGTTATGAGTCAGCACTAATGGCATTTATGCTGTGAGGTCCATGGACACCTACAGACTGGTTAATGCTGGTTAGAAGGAGGTACAGCTGGATGAACAGATACTTTTCTGTTAAGGTGAGGCTCCAAAATGGTCCATTGAACATTACAGGAGGTCTTAATCATTTTTGCCTTACTTTAGTTTTTAAATTCAAATGTTACATTATTACCATGATTTTATAAAAACCTGTTTTTTTATAGACTAAGTGTGATAAATGTCATGTGAAAAATTTTTTTATTCTAGTTGAACAATAGACTACAACATTTAATCCATTCACAAGGAGATCAAAAACAGTATAAACTCACAACATCAATATGTTTATGGGTGCCAGTACTACAAAAACAGATATAAAATATTAATAACCCATACACACCACGCCACACCACAGAATACCATACTTTTACATTCTAAAATTATTCTAAAAACTCTGTATTTAGTTTATTGTATTTACTTTGGTGGTGAAGAATTAAAGTACATTTTTGTTGTTTTTAAGGGCCTGCAAAAGTAAAAAAAAACAAAACTAAAACATGGCTGCATGAACAAAAAGAGACATGTTTTACAATCTTTACAATTTGCATATTTCTCTAGATATGTCCTTTATGTTTTTTAAAAGTGCTACAGTAAGCTGTGTTACTGCAGTGTAATGTGTAAAGTGATGTTTGGGACATCATGTTTGACCAAACCTAATTAAATTAATTAATAGTAAACTAGTGGAAAGACAAGATTTATGCTTCATCATCACAGAGCTATGTACTTTTAAAACTGAAAACCTTAAGAGTTTTACAACTTTGTCTGAGCTATCAGATTCAGCTGATTATTGTTAATCCTACATTTTGTGTGTATGTGTGTGTGTGTGTTTGGCTTCTGTCATACCTTCTTGATGTCGTCCAGTGTGTGGATTTCTGGTGAGAGCCCCCCATGCACACAGAGAAACTGCTGGTTCATCAGCGCTGCCAGGGGAAGGCAATCAAATGCTTCCATGCAGGAATCGTATACCTGTTCTGAGTACTTGATCTTACCTGGAGGTCAGAGGAGCAGAGGGATATTTCAGCATTAGGAGGAGGTGGTGCTTGAGCACGTGTTGACAGGCTTTGAATACTCAACATCCTTGGAAATCAACACCTCTTTGTTATTCTCTGATTTACTGATTATTTCTGGCAGAAGCTTGTGTGGCTTTTCTCAGTGTTAAAGTGCCTTTCCTTTTGCTAACATACAGTGTGTTGCAAAATTATTTACACATCTTGAACTTTTTTAGATTTTGTCTTGTTACAACCACATATTATTATGTATATTTTTATATCCCTTTTGATTGACCAACCAAAAGTAGTGTGTAGTTTGTGAAGTGGAAAAAAATAATAGATGGCTTCCAAACTTATTTCCAAATACATATCAAAGGCGGTAGTGCAGATCCCACTTGTTTCTGTCCCCTCCCTCTGATCGCCCCCTTTAGTCCAAATCCCCTGAATCATATCCAGCACAATCACTTACCTTCAGAAGTCAACTAGTTAGTAAAGAGTACACCTTATGTGCAATTTAAAAGGCAATATCTCAACCTAAACAAACAGCCCGGGTCAGAGAAGCAGCCAATGGTATATCGAGAAAAGCTCCAAATCTAGTCTTTATGGAAGATTGGCAAAAATAAAAAAAGTGTGTAAACGTCTGGTTTGTAGTTAGCCACAAGTCGCGTAGGGGACACAGCAAGCATGTGGAAGAAGGTGCTCTGGTCAGATGAGACCAAAACTGATCTTTTTGGCCTACATACAAAATGTCATATCTGGTGGAAAACTAACACCAGACAAACATGTTAAACATGGTAGAGGCAGACTCATGCAGTGGGAGTGCTTTTCTTTGGTAGGGACTGAGCTTGTTCAATTTGATGGGGATGTGAATGAAGCTAAATTCAGCAGGACCAAACTTACAATGGCATGGTTTTGGGTAAAGGATTTTTATATGTTTCAATGGCCCATTCAAAGTCCAACTCAACAAGCTACGTTCACACAGCAGGCAAATGCAGCCCAAATCAGTTTTTTTTTTTTGCCCATATGCAAAAAAAAAATGTATTTCAGCAAAAAACCAGAATTGAGCATCAAGACCTGCTGTGTGAACGTATAACTGAGAATCTTAACAAGACTTGTAAAATGGCTGTTAACAGACACTTTCAATAAAATCTGAGTGAGTTTGAGCTACATTGCAAAGAAGAATGAAAAACCTTAGCCACTAGATGTGCAAAGATGGTACAGACACGCTCTGAAACACTTGCTGCTATGTTTACAGGAAAAGGTGGCTTTAGAAAAGACTGATTCACAAGAGTGGAATATGAACGCACACCAAAAAGTTTGGACTTTATTTGCAAAGACAAAGAAAACCCTTTAAACTTTTCCTTCCAATTAACAAATAGAGAAGCACTCAGAGCGCAGACCTCCACCAAGGCAATGGGGTCAGCTTTTTTCTATCCTGATGAGCTTTAACTCTGGATGACTTCTGGCCACTGCATGTCAGCTGCTGACAGGGTGAGGATGGGGGAATTCCAAGTCGTCCCACCATGGTTTGGCAAAGATAAAGAATCCTTCAAAAACATCCTAAAATCTAATCATCTGTTCATTGTCCTAACACGCACCTTTTTTGAAAATGTCAACAAAATTCATCTATACCTTTTTAAGATACTTTGCAAACAGATGGACAGACAAACAAAGACAAAACCAAACCTCCTTGGTGGAGGTGATTAGACAGTACTTTGTATTTGTGCTTCAAAAAGAATCCCAAGTAAAATACATCAAAGTTCGAGGTTGTAATCTGCCTTGTAATGTGAACATTTCTAAGGACTATAATACCTTTATAATATCACATAGAGGCCAGGATTTAAACTCGAAACAGAAAAACACTTCTGGCCCAAATAAAAGCTTGATGCAGCAAGAAGGTGTCACTGGAAAAGAAACATCCTACTCCACGCTGTATCTTTTTAAGGATATTTCACAAGAGATCGTTACAATCCTTCCGACACAAAGCAGGATTAAAAATAGCTGAAAACAGAGGACAGAGATAAGGAAAGATAAAGAGAAGAGAACGTGGATTTTTAGATGTTCATGAATAGTTGGAAAGGGGAAGCGACAAAAAAAGAAAACTAATTCAAACAGAGGAGGAAAGAGATTGATGGAAGCGGACAGGAGCAAGACGAGAGGAGCGAAGTGAAATAGTAAAGGAGAAGGGATAGGGAAGGCAAAATCTGAAAACTTTAGTATTTTAGGGTACCAATAACTACCATTTCAGCAAGGAGTGTGTTTATCATGCTCTCCATCTGCCTTGTGTAGATCAAGAGCTCATTATTGCCAGTCCACCAGTTGTCAGCTCCTTCCACACACTCAAACATTTATGAAGACACACGCATGTGCATGCAGTCACAGCACACGCACTTGCACACACACAAACATACACACATAGCAGATGGTAATTGAGGGCAACCACTATTCGCCATGAGCACCAGGGGAAATTAGCTTCCTCGTCCCTTGGCCAATCAGACACGGAGGAGAAAGTCCCTGAGCCAATCATTAAGGGCCAAATTAATTTGCTGCTAATCACCCACACTCAGACAGGATGCTGAAACTCAGCGGCGGAGGAGGCAGAGACATGCTGAGATACGCAGAGGGAGGAAAGGATTGAAGAGGGATGGATGGAGAGAGACAGGACATAAGCTCCCAAAAAGAGGAGAAGGCTGGTGGAGGGAAGGAGAAGCGGAGATTCAACTGAAAGTACAAACCTGAATAAGTGGATGACCAGTGAATCAGGGGATTAGCTGATCAGTTTTATTTTCACACCTTATAGCTGCGGATTCAGAGTGAAATGTTTTAGACACACTTTCTCAGTTATTGGTTTTCTTTATGTTATTTGACTGAATGCATCCAAACCGTGAATGAACACATATGCAATTATATAGCAACAAAAATTTGTAAACAAACTTTAAATATGTTTTATATTTTAGAATCCTTAAAGTAGCGCCCTTTCTTTCAAGACTGTTTGGAAAACTATTCCAGGTGACCACCTGATGAAGCTCATGGAGAGAACGCCAAGAGAGCAAAGCAGTAATCAGAGCAAAGGGTGGCTATTTTGAAAAAATCTAAAATCTAAAAATGTTTAGTTGTTTCACACTTTTTGCTCACTTCATAATTCCATGTGTGTTCATTCATAGTTTTGTTGCCTTTGGTGAGAATCTACAATTTAAATAGTCATGAAAATAAAGAGACCCATTAAGTGAGAAAGTGTATCTAAAGCTTTTGACCGGTAGTGTATGTTTATAAGCCATAGAGAAAAAAATGGCCAAAACTGAGAGGGTGTCAATGATGTAGGTGAACTGAATGAATGAAGCAGAATAAATTAACCTCATACCTATCATTATCCAACACTAGCAATGTATACAGTGCAAATGTGTTCTTACTCCTGAGACTCTTTCATATGTTGTCACATTATAACCACAAAGTCAATCTATTTTATTAGAATTTTGTGTGTTAAAAATGCAGGGGGCATTTATAAACAATCTACCTTGTCACCTTTACAGCTGCAAGTCCATTTGGGTTTGTCTCTACCAGCTTTGCACATCTAGAGACTAAAATGTTTGCTTATTATTTATTGCAGAATAGCTCAAACTCAGTCAGATAGAATAGAGATTGACTTTGAGCATCAGTTTTCAAGACTTGCCACAGATACTTAATTGGATTTAAGTCTGGATTTTGACTAGGCCATTCTAACACATGACCATACTTCCACTGGGCTGTATGTTTATGGCAGTTGTCCTGCTGGAAGGTGAAACTCTGCCCCAGTCTCAAGTCTTTTTGGCATCAAACAAGTTTTCTTCCATCGTTGCCCTGTACTTAGCTCCATCCATATTCCCATTAATCCTGATCAGCTTCCCCACAGCATGATGCTGCCACCACACTTTTATACAGGGTGGATCCAGTGTTCAGATTTATTTTTGTTTCTGCCACACTTAGTTTTTTTTCCTATAGGTGCAAAAAAAGTTGTTTTCTACATCTTTGCAACGTCCCTTTCACAGCCTGTGGCTTCTTTTGGCTTTCATTCACCAATAGCACATGTTATTGCTATCTTATCTGCTGATTCTCCCACCTGAGCTATCTATCTCCACAGTCTTCCAGAGTTACCATGGGTCTCTTAGCTGCTCTGCTTGCCTGTCTTGCCACTTTAGGTTTGCGGCTGTGCCATATTCCTTCTATTATTGGATGACGGGTTGACCAGATCTCTGTGAGCTGTTCACAGTTTGTTTTATTCCCAAACTCTGCTTTAAACTCCTCCGTAACTTTCTCCCTGACCTGTCTGTTGGGTTCTGTGGTCTCTGATGCTGTTTGTTCACTAATGTTCTCTAACAGATTTCTGATGCCTTCACTGAGATTAAATTACACACAGATGGGCAGTATTTACAGAATGTAATGGGCTTTATTTATGAGTGACTTAATAAAATTCATGCCAATCTTTTCAGATTTTTAGTTGTGAAGAATTTTAAAGCTATGTATTGTTTTCCTTTCACTTCACAGTTATGCTCTGTTTTCTGTGCTGTATCACATGAAATCCCAATAAAGTACATTGAAGTTTGTGGTTGTAATGTGACCAAATGTAAAACATTTCAGGGCATGTGAATATGTCTGTAATTCACTGTAGCATTCAAACACATCTGCCAACCATTTGTAAGGCTTTTTTTTATTAATGTAAGCCTGCAGCTAGGATGTAAGTTGTAGAACCTAGATGTCTCAACCGTGCATTCCTCATACCTACCTCCTCCATCCCTCAACCAGCCCTACCTCCTCCATCCCTCATTCTTCTCTCCTTTATTCCTTTATCCCTCATCCCTACTGCCTTCATCAGTCCTCCCTACCTCCATTATCTTATCTTCTTTGTCACTCATCCCTTATCTTTCCCTCGTTTATTCTTTATCTCTCACCCATATAACCTACACACCTCATCCAAACCTTCTTTATTCCTCATTAGTACCTCTCCTCTTCCTTACCACCATCTTTTATTCATCTTACCTTCATCCCCAATTCCTACATCCTTAATGTTACATCTCTTACTCCTACATCCTCCATCCCTCAGGTCTACTTCCTTTATCCCATTTATCCCATATCCATAACTACTCTTTCCTAGGTAATATTCAGTGGGTCCCTATCTGGCCTGATTCCATCTAAAATTCATCTATCCCTTTCCCTGAAATCATCGACAGTTCTCTTAAACTGTAGTAGTGGCATATTCTTTGCTGGTGTAGAATGTGTTGATTTTTTCCTACCAGGCTCCAGATGGAGTCTTGTATCATCTAGATAGCAATAAATAAAAAATGGTTCCCAGAAGTCTTGTATGAAAAAGAAAAAAAGCAAACATCTAAAATAACTTAAGCCTTGCATGTCAGATAGACATTGTCACATAAGTAGGCAGTAAGAGCATGTCATATTAGGAGGGCAAAGAGAGACAAAACTCACATTCTTGTTTGAAGGTAAAATATTCTGTCAGATGTCTACATTCATGGTTCCCTCGTAGAAGAAAGAGCGTCTTTGGGTAGAGGATTTTCAGTGACCACAGGTATAGCACACACTGAAATGTTCAGGAAAGAAAAGGCAGACATTAGAAGTACAAAAACTCTGCATTTAAAACCACATTAACTTTAATAAAAGATATAGCTTTTAAGGTTCTGATGTGAGTCAGAAAAACATTTCTACTCCACATGCAGTCCAAATTATAGAAATAAGCCTGAAACTGCACTGTTTTACTGCTCTCGCATCCTATACTGCTCTATATTTACTCTCACTCACTTAAAACTGTGCACATATATTTATATTATATTGTAGATATGTTTATACTGTTTAATTTGTATTGTATTGCA